>ML976659.1:1448659-1501401 GCA_010015655.1 Bimuria novae-zelandiae CBS 107.79
AAAAAGATGCTCCTGGCTCTTGCGATTCGATTGCTGTAATTGCTGCCTTGATTGGATCCATATTGGTGGGGATGCGGCGCGTGAAAGTTGGTACGTTGCATGGTGGGGTGTTGCATTGACTGACGTGTTGCACTGACTGCCGAGGCACGGTACCGTGCCCGACGGGCTCGTGCACCGCGCGGGCTCGTGCACCACCCCACCAAACAACGCGTCCATCTCGACTTTTTCAACACGCGATAACTATACTACTATAGCACTAATTAACAAGGCGATTGCAGATTTAGAATCGCGTGAAGCTAGCGATAATTTTAGCATCTAGGGTATCGCGAAAAAATATAGTGTATCGCATTTAACACTTAGCCGAAGGTGGAACCACCAGACAGGCCCTCGGGCAGCCGGGTACGCCGCGCAACAACTACTTAGCCCACAATAAGAGGAGGGACTCGTGGAGTATATTAGAAGGCTTACGGCTCGTGGGCTACTTCCTATAAGAGCTATAATATAAAATTTCGCGTCTAATATATTAAAAAAGCATGTCGGAGAGGGCTGGGTTTCGCGTTTTATTAACCGTAACTATAACTATCTTATCTCTAAATAGAGCGCTGGCATGGACGTTGTACGCTACTAGGCTAACTTACGACGTAAGTACAAGTTATACTTTAACCTCTTGCA
Source organism: Bimuria novae-zelandiae CBS 107.79 (assembly GCA_010015655.1). Classification (NCBI taxonomy): domain Eukaryota; kingdom Fungi; phylum Ascomycota; class Dothideomycetes; order Pleosporales; family Didymosphaeriaceae; genus Bimuria; species Bimuria novae-zelandiae. The sequence continues at coordinate 1,449,332 of ML976659.1, forward strand.
TTATAAGATCGTTTAGTATAAGGTAGAGCCTTATAATACCTATAATATAGATAAAAAGGGCTTTATAATTGGTATTACAGGACGCTTAAAACGGGTGTTTAGTTAGCTTTAATAGAAGGAAAAGAAGGTCTAAACAGCGCTTTAAGATAGCTCTTAAGAGTAGGTAATAGTTATAGTAACTATTAGAGTAGATAGGAGTGTTTTGTCGCTAGCCCTTATATACTTGTTAGCTAACTGCACACTTTAAGCCTTATAGGTAGCTCAAATTAAAGCAGGAAAGCATAGTGTGTTTATAAGCTCCTTACTAATAGGATAGACTAATAATATTAGATTGGCCTAGTTAGAGCAGGTTTTCGACCGCGAAATAAAGTAAAAAGCACGCCTTAGCTAAGCTTAGCGCCTCCTTATACTTAATAGCCACGATAGCCACCTTTTAATAGACTTTATCGAATACTGCAAGGCTTATAAAATACTACTAGCCGTGTTTCCCCCTTACTTGACCTATATACTATAGCCTCTTAATGTAGTTTGCTTTAAACCTCTTAGCAGTAACTACTTTGCTAAGCTTATTAATTACCTTTTTAAAACGTAAAGATTACTAGCTATTTAGAAGGGAGACTTCTTCCCGCTATTCTAGGGTGCTTAGGAGTCTACGTTCATAATAAAACTCGTCCTTAAGGCGTTTGAAGCCACTAGTATAGCCCCTATAAAGGCTAACGTCGTACTTAAGCGTTTCCGCAAACAGGACAACAATAAGAGTGAGGCACGGCTCTCAGCCCTTTTGCCTAAGGACTGGAGGCAGATGGAGCGTCTCATACGTGCTGCAGTGAAGGATACCTCGGCGGAGACCTCGCAGAAGCTCTCCCAAACGCTACACCAACTTCAGGTTCAAAACGAGCTACTACACCATAAGAACAGCGGCCTAAGGGATGCTCTCACTACTAAGAAGCAGCGTAAGAACGCTGGCAAGCCTCTCAATTTACAGCGCGAGGAGGAGTACCACGGTAGTGCTACTTTCTAGTCGCCCTCTAAGTTCGAGCGAGCACGTGAGCGTGAGGCAGAAAAGCAACACCAAAAGGAGCAGGAGAGACTAGCAAAGTTAAACAGAAAGGAGCTTTAAGCTGCTACTAAGCTCCTTAAGGAGCAAGAGAAGGAGGAGCGTCGTGTGGCGAGAGAAAGAGCTAAGGAGGTGCGAGATCAGATAAAGGCCGAACAGGTAGCTGCCCGGGATGCCAGAAAAGCTGCTCAAAACACTAGGCAGGCCTCTATAATTACCTAAAGAGGCAAGCGCAAAGCTTCAAAAGCACCTCTAGCAAAGCGCAAGCTAAAACAAGCTAAGGGCGGTGCTGCAGCTCATCCGTCGTCCCCAGAAGCTACACCAGCACCTCCACCTAAAGTTAGCTCTCGCGGTCGCGCAATCACTCTCTCGCGAAAACTTAGATAGTACAACTTGTTCGTACGCCTCTACAGAGTAATTACAACAAAAAATCTCGCGATAATCGCTTTTGTAGCGCTCACAATAACCTCATCTTTGTGGTGGTGAGCATGTTGGTGTTGGTGCACGAGCCCGCGCGGTGCACGAGCCCGTCGGGCACGGTAAATGCAGCCCCGGCGCATATACTATTCGCTGTTTTTACGTTGCCATCAGGGTGACCTTGCAGTTTCACGCCGAGTGCCGATCCAGTCAATATCTCTCCCTTCTACTACATTATCGCCTACGTGCACGTGCAATTACTAGCTGAAAACGCATCTCCCCGTGCACCATTCGAGTGTGTGGAACACCGACTTGCACCAAGGTCGTCTTACCTCGTAGTCCGTTTCATAGCTGTATACCTGAAATCTTCGAATATTGCATGTACTGGTGTGTGCCAAACTACCTTAAGCGATGATAGATCATAACCCCTAGTCACGAAATGCTGGGACGATCCTCGCCCGGATTCTCTGAATGGGAATGGAAGTTGACGAATATTAGCCGCAAAAGAGAACTGCTAGACTAGGTATGCAGCCCGCCTGTCTCGGAAAAAGCTTTCCGGTTCGCAAATTTCAACTACTAAATTTTAGCTGATCTTTCAATGGGCTATGCTTGAAAATTTACAACAATAATACTGATGAAGTCGAACCTATGAAAGGAAGCCGTTGGGAAAACACAAATTAATAATGGATCTCTTGCAGAACAATCTGACAAATGAAAAACTTTCCCAGGAGGCAACGCAAGTCATAGAGCGTTAAGCCTACCTTGGTAAAATTCGAGCTTCCATGGATTGTGTTTTTGAGGTCTTCAAGCATCAAGGTGACTAGCTCTGGTCCTCAGAAAGACGTCAAATTTCTTCACCGGGAGGAAAAAACCCTCCATGCTTCCACTTATAGGATTGGGAGGAAAGTCATCTGTTTTCTTCATGTCGTATTCGTATATGAGTCTCCCAAGGATGAGTTTTGTCACTCGAATGGCGAAAAACCTTGTGATGGGTGAAGCTTCCGGTGAAGACTGCCAGCCTGCAGATGGCTCGTTTTCCTTCATTAGTTATGTTTCATTGGCATATGCAGCTTCCCGGAGAAGCGGTGACACCTGATTGCTGGCGTATGCAGCTTCCCGGAGGAGCGGTGACCCCTGACTGCTGGTATATACGCCCTCAGCGCTCACCCTTCGTAGATCATGCATATCATCACTTTTCAGCCTCATCTTAGGTTCACAAACCTACCGGGACAGGATTGCTTGCCGTAACCGAAGGGTAAGTATGTCTGGTCGATCGCTTCCGCTTTCACTCTTCCCACATCTTTCGCTGAACTATCTGCTTCGCAATCACAAGGGCCCGAACTGGAGAATCGGAATGGTATGAAATCTCGAGGATTCTCATAATTCGAAGGATCAAAATGAATCGATTGCGCAGGAAACGTTATTCGGGTGCCCTGTTCCAAGTGGAACCCATCGTGTAGAGTCAGTGGCTGCTGTGCCACGCGCAGAAACACTACTGTTGAAGAAGTTAATTACATTCCGATGTATGAATATGATACTTACAGGCTGATGGTATATGAACGTGTAAAGTTTCTCTCACGAAACTATCAAGAAGGTGCAGGTGGTTCAGAGTATGCTTGCTGTCCCAAGAGCCGTACTTTTCTAACACGGCCGCGATCTCAGCACGGATAGGTCCAACGCATTCGGGTATCTTTAGTAACTGCCAGATTGCGTTGTGCACCAGACCGATGGTGGATCCAGTACTAGCAAAATGGAGATGTAGGAGGCGAAGTGCGTGGCGGAATGCGTCAACTTCCTTTGGGTCTGCGTGGGGCATTTCAACCATGAGCTGTATGGTATCGAGGTGGCCATGGAAGATCTCATCGCTGTTTTTAGCCATACGCTCTTTCACAATCGGTACAATGTACTTGTCCATCGCCCGGCGGATCTGCATACGGTATGGTATGCTGAAGACCCAATAGAATGTTTTACGGAAAGGCCCGAGAGATATAAAGTTCCATAGCGTACCGAATATGACGTGGGACATATTCAGGGACTCGGTAGCGACTCGATAGTCGGCTCGTCGGCATAGCTCGGGTCCTACGAGGATGCGGTTCGAAATGTAATGTACTAGCTTCGAAGAAAGCTCCATCGTTTTGAACTGTTTCCAGTCGGTTATGTCGCCGACCTCTTTCGCAAAGACAAAGTTGGCCTCATCGTTGAGTAATACCACGGTCTCATCTAATATCTGTAAGCTTGCATATTCCTTTCCCGTGGAGTATAGGCCTACCAATCCGTGAGTTCAGATGCTTTGATACTACGTCTATCTCCATTGTATTCGCTATAGGAACATCACCGACTGATACTTCCATATTCAGAGCGTCGCTGAGGCATTGGCCAGGTTCAAAGCGTGTCGATCTTGAATGCGCAAGTCACGGAGATACTTAGGTGGAAGCACCAGGAACTGCAGGCCCCAGAACCTAACATTCCATGGATGATCTTTACTGCTATACTAAGGTAGTCGTGAGCCACTGGGTCGAATTGTAGCTCGAAAATGTACTCACCTTCTCGAATACAGTATGCTCAAGCTCATGAATCCTCCATCTGTCTGCTGTACTCCAGTTCAGCCACGGCTTGAGTAGTCCTTGGCCGACAAATGGGTATTGTTTGTAATTGGGCGTGCCGTCTCCAAGTAGCAAACCAATGGTTATCGCGATGAAGAGGAAAATTACCACAGTGGACAGCCAGTGCGCAGTTGCAAAGTTCACAACGGCGCCAACATTCTCAGCCGTGCGCATACTGGCGGTTGCCTCTTCGTGGTGAGAGATTGAACGCAAACAGGTGAATCGCGGGGCTAGGTGACCACCCCCAGTAATTCTCAGCTTGAAACGTGCCTAAATTAGGCACCAATAGGAGCAGGTGTCGGCGGGGAAATTGCAAGGCTCTTGCAGGTTACACAACGCGGCACAGCAGATCCCACCGGCGAGTAACCGCAGCCAAAATGCTCGCTTAGTAAATGCACCGAGCAGTCTACTCAGGTCAATATAGAGTTCTCTCAACGCCGAGGGGATGATGAGGCACGCAAGATCGAGATGGACTCCGCAGTGGTAGAAGTCTCAGTCATGGCTGGAGATAGTACCACGGCACCTGAAGATACTTATCAAGGTCCCCGCCACGATGGCGAATACGAAAGACTGCGCATACAACATGAAATGACCAAGAAGCTGATGCATGGAAGATTGGTGCTCGCACCAGTCAATCTTGCTAAAGCCGATCTCGCCGATCTCGACTCCGCAACAGCTGATGGGTACTGACTTCAGGACCTCGCACGGCAATGCGCACCGACCGCCAAACTAGTAGGTGCAGACATTGCACCAGATCGGTTTCCACGACAACTTCCAGCGAACGTCTCGTTGTTTGCTCATAATATCTTCGATGAATGGCCTAAGTCCACTCGCAATAAATTTGACTTGGTGCATCAGCGTTTTGTTCCTCCAGTGTGCTCGAACGACATGAGAATCGACGTAATTCGGAAATTGTTGGCCTGCGTCCGCCCGGGAGGGTACCTTATGTTGCATGATGCTGACTTCGACACTATTGAAAAGGGGCATGGTCACACCGCCATGGAACGCCTCCGCGACGTTCTCCGACAATCCTGGAGCTTACTAGGCTACAACCTGTCACCTGGACCCAAGTTGCGGGGTTGGTTCGAAGAAGTCGGACTTTAAGATGTCCAAGAGGAAGTGTTACAAATCCACGTCGGAGCATCTGCAGCAACTAATGAAGACGGAGAAATGCCTATATAATTTTTGCTGGCTAAATTAGAGGGCATAGAGGCCAGCATTGGTAGTAAGTGACTCTTAACCCTAACGCTCGAACAATGCTAACGCAGGAAGAACTGCCGGGCTTCTTATTTTCTGCCAAACAGTTTTCCGAGCTCAAACGCGACCTGAGGGAAGAATTGGAAGTCACTGGGAACAGTTACAGAACGCATGTGGTATGGACTCGAAAGGAAATTGAGGTATGAGCGCCATTTCAACTGTTTCCCAACATGTTGTACGCACTTTGTCAATAGGAAGGCACGCATGATCAGAACAATTACTATCCGTGATACGTGTGGGTTCCTCCACATTTATTTACAACATGCATGCATGCTCAGACTAGGATTCACTAATCGCCTGCTATGGGAACCTGAAACCATAGGTTCCTTATTTGGAGTGAAGACCATGGCTGACCTTCTGACACAGTCGTCGCTTGAAGTTGCTCATAGTATCTTGGATCGAGTCCCTCTTATAGATGGGCATAATGACTGGCCTCATCTGATAAGAGGCTATTACGATAACCGGTATGTTGTGTGACGGTTCAGTATGGAAGCTTGGGCCACCCGTGCGACCCGTGCACGTGATGCACACAGTATATAGCTCCATAGAGTAGCTACTCAATCAACAACGATTGCTTCAACACTCTTTTCGACGTCACATGTTGCAATATGGGTCAATGTACTATTTGACAGGTTCAAGCCTAGATGCACGATTCGATCGAGACCGAGACCTAGACGGGCATGTAGATATTAAACGTCTGCGTAGTGGACAATATGGCGGTCTTTTCATGAGCGCATATGTAGACTGGTAAGTACCTTCTGAACCAAACAGACCTTAATCTAAGAGCTTGCATTCAGTCCAATTCACGAGGAAAGTTTTCGGGACGAGGACTATATATTATCCATGAGAGACACTTTGCAGCAGATTGATTTGATCTATCGTCTCGTTAATCTGTACGCGGATGACCTTTATATCGCCAGGAGTTCCAGTGATGTCACGAATGTGTTCAGCGCGAGCAAGATCGCCATCATCATTTCCATCGAGGGACTGCACCAAATTGGAAACAGCAAGAGCGTTCTGAGAAATTATCATAGGTTGGGTGTGAGATGTGCCACCTTAGCCCATAGCCAGCACAACATGTATGCGGATAGTGAAAGGGGCAAGCCAATGCACAACGGTTTGTCACAAGAAGGAGAGTTGATACTGAGGGAGATGAACAGAATTATGATGTGAGTCATTTTCTACGAAGAGAGTTCCAAAAACTAAACCTACCTAGTATGATCGACTTATCCCATGCCCTTCATGAGGTCATGCACCAGGTGCTCGACTTGTCAGTCGCGCCTGTAGTTTTCACGCATTCATCATGGTATGTTACTCTTCTATTAGAGATGAGTTATTATGCTCATATGTAATAGCTTTGCTCTTGTAGCTTCATCTCGGAACGTCCCAGACGATGTGCTTGATAAACTCAAACTCAACTGCGGTATCGTCATGATCAGACTCATTCCCCAGCTGACGCACAAGGATACTTCTCGTGCCCATATAAATCACGTAGTAGACCATATCATACATGTCGGAGACAGGATAGGCTTTAATCATGTCGGCATCGGTTCTGACTATGATGGAATGGAGAAGGGTGTGATCGAAGCTGAGGAAGCGGGAAAACTGCCTCAACTCGTGGCGTGCATGATTTCGCGAAGTATATCGATCGAGAACGTTGAAAAGATCATCGGTAACAATGTCTTGCGAGTCATGAGCGAAGTGGAAGCCGTTGCTGAACGACTCCTCACAGAACAAGCTCAGGAATACAATATTCAACAACTGTGGAACAAGGATTTCCGTGACTGGGTACGGAACGAGTACCCATCGGCCGAGCAGGACACGGACACCGTACGTAGCACCAGCCTTGAAAGGCATAATCAACTTCCTTCCATCTCCGCGTCCGAGTACAAGTGCTAGTACGTAATCATGATGGAACCACATCAACCAAAGTAGAAAATCGAAAACGAACAGAAACAAGTCGGGCATTTCTCCTTTCTCGTCACTGTAAGTTCTCGTGGGCTTCTGTACCCAGACAGATACACTATTCCAAGTGCATTGGAAAACCCATTCGCCAGCTCGGAATCGCCACGAGCTAGGGGGATCGAACGTAGGATATCTCTCGAGAGCTTCTTAATACTGCTTCGGAAGACCGCACTCATAAGCCCCAGCAAGTAGCAGATCCTGGACCGTTAGCAGGTCAAATTGCACAATGCCAGGCGTAATGGACGCTACCTACCTTGTATCTTCTAGAAGGAAAACGCCCAGCCGCAAAAGTATTTACCTGTCTCGAAATGAAGGTATATGCATCGAAAGTTGCCCCAAGGGAGTCTTCTGCTATGACTTGTATCACAACATATGCTAGTCCCGCTCCTTCGGTGACGACGATTTTCACGAAGTCCGCGTGACTGAGAAGATATGCCACACCACAGACGGGCTGACTATCCTCCGTTTGCGACCTTGTCTTCAAACCAGCCATAGCTGGTTCCGGGTATGGCATGAAGAGAACATTGAAACAAAGCTCATAGGCCGGAAGCCAAGCGACCCGAGACCGTTGCGGCACAACGCCTCACTTTCCGGTGAGCACTGATGTAGAGAGATTGGACCCGTAGGCGAAGTACCAGCATGGTGGATATCCTGTTGAATCGCTAGACTGCATGGTTGGTGGAGGAGTATGGAACACTGGCGTCTCCTAGGCATTCTGTATGGGCGCAGTGGTATGACCGTTGTTTCGCTCGCACGCATCAGTACTATGGTACGAGGAACGCCTGTGATTTTAGCCAGAATCCCATGTCGGTCTCCTTTCCAGGCGATTACTCGCCGGTTGTTGAAACCCAATATGGTCCGGTCGCGGGTCGCAATGTCGAATTGGCAGCCGAGTGAGGCCAGTGACACAGGGGCGGGTCACTAGCCACACCCGGCTACGCCGCAATGGGTGTAAATTGACTTCTCGCAAACGGGGTTCTTCATACCTACTGACATTTTTCCGAGTTGTTTCTTCACCTTTCATATTGTTACTCGACTGTACCAGGACACGAAAATGCAAGAGCGTATGACAGAACGTGGGCATAATGGAGACGTCCCTGAAGACAAGGCGCAAGCAGCCTTGGAAACCACCAATGATGACGCTCATGTGGAGACCGCGGATTCCACATATGTGTCGACCGGAGTCCTAAGTGTCGTCGTTATTAGTGTCTGCTGTGCGAGCTTTTTAGTCGGCCTAGTAAGTTTCTCCCCGCCGCCATTCCCCAGGTCGTGATAAATTCCTTATTGACCTCTACGTCTAGGACCAGACGATAGTTGCGGGTGCCGCGCCTAGAATCACAATCAGCTTTCATGCCCTTGGAGATATTGGGTGGTGGGCTTCAGCATACCTGTATGTGCAGCGTCTACTACGTTTCCCAGATCCTTCGTGCACTAATACATTTAGTCTGACCTCAGCCTCCTTGCAACTCGTATACGGCCGTCTATATACTCTCTTCTCGACGAAATGGACATATATTTCCGCGATCGCGATCTTCAGCATCGGTTCTCTTATATGTGCGGTCGCACCTAATTCCGTTGCCTTCATCGTCGGTCGGGCAATTGCGGGAAGCGGTGCCGCAGGAATGATGTCCGGCTCAGTATTAGTTGTTGGCCGATGCCTGCCCACTTGACAAAGAGCGTCCCTTAGTGGACTAATGTTCATGTCGCTTGGCATAGCCGCTGTTGCTGGACCTTTCATTGGAGACGCTTTGGCAGATCATGCCACGTGGAGGTAGTGTTTCGGGATTAACCTGCCGATATGCGCTTCCACCGTTCTCGGAGTTTGTTTTTCAGTGAAGAGACGGGATAAGATTCATCAGAAGAAGTCATGGCAAGAGAAGATTCGTCACTTCGACCTTCCAGGGACCATCCTTCTCACCACAGCCCTTGTTTGCCTCATACTGGCTCTTCAACTCGGCGGTATTGTGTACAGCTGGTCAAATGGCCGCGTAATCGCTCTATTCGTCGTCTCCGGTATCGTATCACTAGTCTTTTTGCTGGTACAGATCATGTTGCCTTCTCAGCGCTCTTTTCCTGCCGAGATCATACGCAACCGGAACGTGTCCCTCGCAGCACTGTTTTCCGGCTTCATCTCGGGCGGCATGTTCGTGGTCATCACCTACCTTCCCATTTGGTTCCAAGCTGTAAAGGGGGCTTCTGCTCTTCGATCTGGGGGGATGATGACTCCCATAATTGCCCCTTTTGTCGTAATGTCTGCGTTGAGTGGCGGCATTACGCAAGCAATCGGATATTACAATCCAGCCATATTTTTTGGCGTCATACTGGCCACTACAGGTGCCGGTCTCTTGACGACGTTCGATTCTACAACCACCTCCAGCCGTCAATGGATTGGATACCAGCTTGTCTATGGTCTCGGCGCCGGCGCTGGAGTTCCTTCTCCCATGCTTGTGATCCAGACGGTGCTTTCAACCGCGAATGTGCCTATCGGCGTCTCGTTGGTGAACCTTACGCAAATGCTCTGGTCATCAGTCGTCGTAGCCATTGCTCAAAGCGTCTTCGTGAATGAGCTCGAGAAGGCTGTGAAGGCTGCGCCTCCAAACTTCGATGTGTCGCTACTGATCAAGAGCGGGGCTGCGGATCTCGGCAACACGTATACTGTCGAGCATCTGGAGAAGGCAATACCTGCGTACAGCAAAGCTATCAGCAGGACCTTCTACATCGCTACTGCATTAAGTTGTGCAGCACTGTTCTTGGCTGCTCCGGTGCGGTGGAAGTCAATGAAAAAGAAGGTCTGATGTAAGTCGTACTCAACACTGGGACTACTAGCAATCCAGGTCACATGGGAAGATTAAACTACTGGTGGGTCCCTTGTCAAGTAGCTCAGAATGCAAGGCCTGCTGATTCTGCTAGTTGGGATGATATTGTGGTTTTTGTAGGCGCAAATGAGTTGGCGAATTTGAAGCGGGCGATTGCGTGTAGGCTTGTCAGGCTCGTAGGCTGCAGAATAGTTAGGGCGCTGACTTTGCGTAGTGGAAAAATTCACACACAGTGTGAATTAATTCGTGGAATATCTTAGGCATGGGTCCTAGTAGAAGGGCTTGGAGCTCATCCATTGCCTCCAGTGCAGCTTCTTTGGCTTGCGCAATGTTCGGAGGTGGTGGCAGATCTGGCGGTGCTGTTGCCTCAAACGATGGCGATGGTAGTCCATTCGCTGATAGATATTCATCCACCTTCCTGGTATTTTCAGCAATCGAGCTCGAAAGCTCGACAATCCTGCTAGGCGGCATGGTGCACTGAGTTATGTAGTGAGAATGATTGATGGCATTCACGTTTCGGCAACAACAGAAGATGCATTTCTTTCTTTTGGCGAACATGATCCATGTATACGCCGCAATATCCATTATTCCGTCACAGGCGTCTCGCACGGGATGTCATCTTGTCGTGTGGATAAACCCACGCGCTAGAGGAAGTGGGGTACGTTAGCGTGTGGTAGCCAATCCAAGCAGGCAACCTCCTCTAGGCAGCAACGCGCGCGCAAGGCGGAAATACATTTTTTTATACGTGCGGTGGGTTGTTGAGAGACGTGTTGAGATAGATCGCGACTGGGAGGAACCGCGGTAGCACGATGCGAAGACCTGCACAAAAGCTGCGCACAATCCTCCAGCCAAATCCTTCAACAGCCTCATCTTCCTCCGATCATAACGCTTCCCTCAACTTCAACACCGAAAGCAAAAAATGGCCTCCGAACCCCCTTACAAAAAGCAAAAGACCTCCTCCCCCGCGGAGCCTCACAAAATCGTCATCGTCGGGGGCAACTTCGCCGGCATCAACCTCGCGCACTACCTCCTCCACGACACCCTCCCCGGCCTGCAAAAGCTGCACCCAGACTTCTCCTACAAAGTCACACTCGTCACACCAAACACGCACTTCTTTTTCAAGGTCACTGCGCCGCGGGAGATAGTGCGGCCAGACCAAGTCCCAGAGGAAGAACTCTTTCCCTCTATTGTTGAGAACTTTGTGAAATACAGGAGTTCATTTAAGTATGTCCGCGGAAAGGCTGTCGCCTTGCGGGACGCCGACTCCACGGTTATTGTGAAAAGAGATATGGAGCAGGAGGAGCTGGAACTTCAGTGGGACGCGCTTGCCATCGCGACAGGAGCGACACCTGCGTCGCCGCTGTGGACGTTGCACGACAACCGGAAGGAAACAAAAGCGGCTATAATGCGCTTGCACCAAAGACTCGCCAAGGCAGCGGCTAGCAAAGGTAACAAGTTCTCGGCAGTGATAGTCACCGGCGAAGGACCCTTGGGCATCGAAGTAGCGGGCGATGTCGCTCACGCCTATCCTGGCACGCGCGTCGTGCTGATGGCACCCGGCGAGCGTCTCCTTCCTAGTCTGCCGCCCCAGGCAGGCGAAGATGCGAAGACTGCGCTTGAAGCGCTCGGTGTGTACATCAAGCTCAACGAGCGAATCGTCGACTCAAGACCGACGACAACCAATGTAAGCGTCATGCTCCACGATGGGGATACTATGAGCGTAGGTGCGTACATCGACGCAACGGGTCCGCGGACCCTCAATACGGGATGGCTTCCTAAGGCGTGGTTGGACGAAGGGGGCCATGTGTTGATGCGGGACGAGAACTTCCGCATTCATGGGGGCCCGGGAAGGATCTACGCTATTGGCGAAGTGGTGGTGGGTAGTGGGGAGACTGCCGTCGAAGTGGACGGTATGGCTGCCACTGTTGCGTCTAGCATTGGCGCGGATATCAATACGACCCTTGGTGGGGGCATATAATGGAAGACACGATTCTCATCCCGGTGGGAGCTTGGGGTGGCGTAGGTCAAGTCTTCAGCTGGACCGTGCTGTCCTTTCTGGTGAAGAAAGCCAAAGCGGAGAATGTCCCATAGGAGCTTGTAAATCCGTTCATGACAGGGCGGAAATGGGTAGGCAAGTAGGATGCGATTTGCCAAGGCTGGTGTTGAAGAAACCTCGGAAAGCAACTGCCCAATTGGCGTTAAACATCTAACAACTAGAAACCTCGAGCTGGTTGGTCTTAACTGTGACGGTTTAGAGCTTGGGCCACCCGCGTACGCGCAGGCAATGCACGTGATACACACAGTATATAGCTCCTGTAGAGTAGCTACTCATTTAACAACGATTGCCTTAACACTCTTTTTTTCACTTCACATTAACGATAGTGGAAAGGTTGTCTCGAGGGCACTTACACTCTCAACGACATGGCTAATCACCATTTCTACACATTAAAGTTCACCAAGTGGGGCGCAAAGTGGCGCAGCATCCTAGATAACCCCCACCCACATACATTACTTCGCCAACATATAACTCCTCACAATCCCAACTACACAATATACACAATACGCAATCCGTCTTCGGGAAAGAAAGAAAAAGAACCCCCAATAAACGCCCCCACAATGCCACCCCCACCCGTCCTCCCAACCATCCACATCCTCTTCCCCTCGCCAACCTTCTCCTCGGCCTTCACCACCGCCACGCAATTCCGCGCCCTCCCCCCCTCTATAAAAATCCACCACCATACCACAACTCTCTCCGCCCTGCCCTCCTCCCTACACTTCGACGCCATACTCGCCCCCACAGACGCCTACGCCCGCATGTCCGGCGGCTTCTCTGCCGCGCTGTCCCGCGCTTTATCTCCCTCGCACGCGCCTAGTGCGCTAGAACGCGTCGCGCAGGAGCAGCTGTTCGCGGCACACCGCGGGTTCCTCGTGCCGGGGAACTGCCTGCTTGTTAGCCTCGACGACACGCTGTTACGGCGGCGCTGGGGTGCGCGGTGGATAGCGCTGTGTGCGACGACGAGAGCGGGGAAGGGGGATGTGCGGTGGGATAGGGAGGTCGTGTACGAGTGTGTGTGGGCGGTGCTGGTAGCGCTTTCGGCGCATAATGCGCGGGTGCGCCTGGGCGAAGGGGAGGGGGAGATTAAGAGTGTGTTGATGACGCCGTTGGCGACGGGGAGCGGGGGGTGGAGCGCGGAGCGGTGGGCGGCGCAGACGGTGTTGGCGGTGAGGCATTTTGTGGAGGCGGGGAAGGGGAGCATCGAGGGGAGGACGTGGGAGGTGGAGCAGACGTGGGGGCTTTGAGTGGAAGCAACATCGTTCAAGGGGACGCCGTGTATGGGAAATGAGGACGAAAATAGAGAAGAAAAAAAAGGTTTCTACCAAAAGGTTAGCGAGACTACTCTTACATCCTAAACACACCCCATTTCGTTTCCCGCTCGATGCCCAGATTCTGCCCTCCTTGCGCCATCTGCAACCCCAAACCCAGAACTCTCCTTGTGTGTTCAGGAGGAATGATGCCGTCGTCCCATAACCGCGCAGAACCAAAAGTAGCCTCGCTCTCACGCTCGATCCGCGCTTTAAGATCGGGATCAACTTTGCGGCCCACCGCTTCCATGACGGAGGAGAGCTGTTCTGCACCCATGACTGAGGTTTTCGCATTCGGCCAAGTAAAGAGTAGACGGGGTGAGTAGGCACGACCACTAATTGCTTGTTAATGATTGCAGACAGTAAAGAAGGGGAGGAGACATACCACATGCCATAATTCCCAGCGCCGGCTGAGCTACCCACAACGACGGTGAACTTTGGAACATCAACGCAACTCACTGCCGTCACTAGTTTCGCGCCGTTTTTCGCAATGCCGCCCTTCTCTGCGTCTTGGCCGACCATGAATCCGCTGATGTTCTGCAGGAAGATCAACGGAATCTGCCGCTTTCCGCAGAGCTGGACGAAGTGTGCGCCCTTGAGGGAACATTCGGAAAACAAGATGCCGTTGTTCGCGACGATGCCAACGGGGTGGCCGTATATCTTGGCAAAACCAGTAACAAGCGTCGGTCCGTAAAGCGGTTTGAATTCTGAGAACACGGAGCCATCGACGATGCGTGCAATGACTTCGTGGATGGGGATCTGGCGGCGGAGATTGGTCCCTGCAATTCCCGACAGCTCCGCAGGGTCGTAAAGCGGCTCTTGGAAGGTAGGTTGGGATGTCGGCAAGAAGGTCTGCTTGCGGTGCCAGTTGAGATTGGCAATGCTTCTGCGCGTCAGGACAAGCGCGTGCGCGTCGTCCACGGCGAGGTAGTCGGTTACACCGGACACTTCGCTGTGAAGTCTTCCGCCTCCGAGATCTTCTGCTGACACGACTTCTCCCGTTGCGGCTTTGACGAGGGGAGGACCGGCAAGGAAGATGTGCCCTTGTTCCTCGACGATGATGCTTTCGTCGCTCATGGAGGGGATGTAGGCACCGCCGGCGGTACATGGGCCCATGACGACGCTGATCTGCGGGATGCCCATGCCAGACATCTGGGCTTGGTTGTAGAAGATGCGTCCGAAGTGGTTCACATCTGGAAACACATCGGCTTGATGGGGAAGATTTGCACCTCCAGAGTCGACTAGGTAAATGCAAGGAAGCCGATTCTCCTGGGCAATAGTCTGTGCCCGTAGATGCTTCTTGACTGTGATGGGATAATACGTTCCACCCTTGACTGTAGAGTCGTTGGCAACGATCACGCACTGCACGCCGTTCACTGTCCCGACACCAGTGACGATGCCGCCTGCCGGCACATCTTCGCCCTCGTACATTCCATAACCAGCCATTTGGCTGAACTCGAGAAAAGGCGTCCCCGGGTCTATCAGCGCCGTGATGCGGTCGCGCACTAACATCTTGCCACGCTGTATATGCTTCTCCCTAGCCTTCTCTGGACCACCCTGTGCGATCTTTACATGAAGTTGTTGAAGAGCCTCCGTTGCTTCGTCCATCTGGCGTTTATTCTCCTTGAAGTCTTCCGAGCTGGCGTCGACGCTCGTCGGCAAGACGGAAACAGCTTCGGCATGGTGGGCATGGGTATACGTCGCTACGCCGCGAACATATTGCCTCGCAATTGGACGCTGGGTCGGGAAACGCGATGTAGAGTGCGAAATTGGCTGTATGAGACGGCATTGCGATGATGCCGGGATAACGCTGGAGGGCCGGATAGAATGTCTGAGCAGCGCAAGCGCCTCACGAGAGGGCGCCTTGGGGGCCATTGTAGGAGCTCAGTATAGCTTACAACTGCACAATGAAGTCGCAGGAAGTTTTTACACGGTTACGAGGGAGCAGACAACAGCAGAGCTGTGCGGAGAAACAAAGCATGTACCGCGGCTGAGGACAGAAGCTGGGGTTGAGTGAGCCGCCTGTAACCGCACGGCGAACGTCAAGGTGCAGTGTGGGGGAATCGCGCTAAGTCTCGATGAGGCAGGTACGCTAGAGTCGTTCCCCGAGGTCCACCAAACGGCAGTTCAGTGTACACCAACACCCATACTTTTATACCGTGATCTAGTGAGTCTAGATCTATCCTTAAGCTAAAGAGCCTAATAGAAAATTTCACTAACGGTTGCGGAAGGAGCAGTCATACTTAGGTATTAGCAGAATTTCCGTCGTGCCAGAGTGTGACTATTGGCAACGTGCTTATCACAAGCTGTATCGCCGCACCAGCTCCGTCCACCATGGGATCTCCAGTATACCGAGGGTGAGTGCGGATGGTAGGTTGAAGTAGAGGTGTTCTTGCAGGGTGAAATCCACACACACCTTCCATCGCCGCGAAGTGACCACTGCACTCCACAGACATAAGACGTGGGTGTCTGTCTGTACGTTTCCAAGAAAATGATCAAACCTAACCTGGCTGAGAGCCAGACTACATCCATCACACGGATGAAAATTAAACAGACTATCCACCTCCCACATTGCAAAAGACCTCGACGCAAGTACAGTTGCACTGCGGGCCTTGACGCATGTACAAATTGGCTCGATGCTTCAGTTTATTATAGACTCCTCATCAATGCAGTTGGTCACATAGAGAGAATGTGAACTGTAACCGCTGCTTTTGCATTGCAGCAGAGTATTGAGAAATATACACTACACGGTTGCGCTGTCCTCGCTGACCCAAGAGCCCATTCGCCAGAACGCCAACCCGCTCAACTCCGCTAACCTACAGTGACAGAATAGAAACGCCCAAGAAAAGAAGAAGAAGACGAAGAAGTAAACTTGAATATCGAAGCAAAAGCAATCTCGAATTATGTATACCTAGGGGCTTCGGCATTTGAACTGAAATGACGGGTATCGCGCAGTTTACTCACCTCAAGAATCTCTCCGCGCAGTCGGTCCAAGCGTCGCCGCTCCAATCAGTAGCAAGCGAGACCAGACGGAAAGGACAACCTCCAGCTTCAACTTCGAACACATATCCACACTTTGTCCGCCTCTCAATCCCTCAAAGACACCAAACGCACCACCTTATACACTCCCAGAAAAGTACAACCGCCCCTCCATCCCGCCCAAGAAAAAGAAAACAGGCGAGACGGAACCGAGCATGCAGAACCCAAACCCCAGCCCAAAAAAGCAAAGAAACTCGTAACATCTTATAGTAGTGGAACCAGCCCAGCCCAGCCTACAAGAGGATAAGATAATTGCTCGGCGCAATGCCCGTCTCCCCATTCGGCTTCTTCGCCTGCCACCACCGACCACTCACATCGCTCACTTCGAGGATATCGTGCTTGGCGAAGCTAATTTCGTTCGCGTCGTCGGGGTTGGCTTCGTAGCTGTAAATCGCCTTCGCGCGATACGGATACTCAATGCTTTGTTCCTGCGGGGTCTGTTGAGTGGCCTCGTTCTGCGGTGTGCCGCCGAAGCGGGGCGGCATCGAGGAGCCGCGCGGGTCTTGGGCGCCGACGGGGCCGCCGGGGAAGCCGGAGACGGGGGACGAGGTCTCGAAGCCGTTCAGTTGGGCCGAGGTGTAGAGTTGGGGTTGGGGTGCGAGCGAGGATTGCTGGGGTGGGTAGGTGTTGGACATTTGGCGCGAGGAGCGGGAGGCGGGGTGTTCTTTGTGGAGGGCGTAGGAATCGACGAAGGTGCGGTGGGAGGCTTGGGGCTGCGAGCCGTAGTAGAAGACCCAGACGATCTGCAGAAAACATCAGACCATGTCACATGGGGGTTCGCGAAAGTGAGGGACGTACCGTGATCATGGAGAGCAGGATGAAGCCTGCGGCCGCGGCCTCGTTGGCGGCTACGGGCGAGTAGACAAGGGCGTTTACCGCCGACGAGGAAAGCACAATGCCTGCGGCGGTGAAGCCGACAATCTGCGGGCGTCAATACACACAAAAATAACGGAGTTCGCGGGTGGCCTACAGCAACATGGTACGTCCGCTCCGAGTCGCTCGCAACCGTCACGGCCACGCCTACGATGCTAAACAGCATGTACACCAGCGTCCACCACGCAAACGGCGGCACGCGCTCCTTCTCGTTCGGGCGGACGGCGGATAATATCGAGCTGATAAAGGCGATGATCCAGGCGAGCTGTCGCGTGTTAGTGGGGTGCGCGCAGCCGGGCGCAGCCATTGGGTGTACTTACACTGCCAATGGAGATGGTGGCGAGGGCGAAGGGGTCGCCGAAGATGCGGCCGAGCGAAAACGAAGTCCGCCCGCTGTGCGAACCGTATCCGTTTTCCATTTTGTTCAGCGAGGGCGAGCCGTAGGAGCCGTACGAGGGCATAGAGGAGGGGGATTAGGTATCGACAAAGGAGGAGCGTGGGCGCCGGCGCAGACCAGCTCTCGGCTTGCGGGAGGAGATTCTACGGCGCGGCGAAGGAGGCGTGTGGAAATGCGATGTGTTGTGTCGACGGGCTGGCGCAGCAGAGTGGACGACGTTGCTGGGGACCTGGGGACGCTAGGGGGGTGGTTGCTGGGCGGACGTGGAGAACCGGACACGCTCTTGTTTCGCAGCCTCTTACTTGTTTCTTTCTTTCTTTCTTTCTTTCTTTCTTTCTAGCAGGATTGGAAGTTTCGCGACGACGACGACGACGACGACGACGGGCTTTTGGGGATTGTCGATCGAGGTTCGTGACGGTGGAGAAGTAAAGTGGATTCACCGGCGCGCAGCGTTTCAAAGTCCCGCTAATTCGCAACCATCGTTCCCGGTCCGCCATTAATTGGCCGCCCAGGCACAACGAGACAAGCCCGCGCCCAGGTTAGCAGCACGTCAGCCCGTCTGGAGGCACCGCGTCCAACAATGCGCGCGACGGCGACCATTTCCTACGACTACTGTATTCTACTCTTTAGATACGCGCCCAGCACCATCTCAAAGGGAGTCGACGATGCCATCCGATGTGTGCCTGTACCCGTGCGTACAGTTCTGCCCACTTCATCCCCAGCCTGTCGCGTCCGCGCACCACCCCATCTCTCAATCCAAATTAATGCCCCCGAGCCCACTGATCAGCCATCTATCGGTGCCTGGCTAAATTGCCTTCCGTGGCTTCCGCATCGACCCTCACAAATTCTACCTTTTCGTGTAGGGTAGCACCATCGAATGCGCGCGCTTCCCAGTCCCACCCACTGCGTGCAGAATTCCAGTTACAGCCGTGACCGTACCAGTACAGTGCACGTTAGCCGCACCTCCCATGGTCCAGTGCACCTTTCGCCACGTTGAAGTTGCATGGCCGGCTATGTGCACGCGTGGATTCTGCAGACGTCAACCGTGTCTCCGCTGCGAGACGAGCTGCAGGTGGGGGAGGGGTAGCGTGTCTGCGACGCCGATGAAACGGACAAGTAAACTTTACGAGGGCGTCACATTTTGCTCATAGGTGGGTGATGGGTGAGCGTTTATCAGAGTGTTGAGTGTTGAGTGTTGAGTGAAAGAGGTAGACGAGCTATCATCTCGTTGGGGTTGCGACGAGAGCAACGCGCACGCACTGGCAGATTGGACAACTCTCGCAGCTTTCTTGCATCGTGAGGATTTCGTCATGCTGCCGCTGCTTCCCCGCACGCGTTACAAAATACCAAATCCCGCTGCGAGGTAATTTGACTTTTGGATGTAGGATGCAGGGGTGTGCGCAGCGTCGTTCCCGTACCCGAGTGCTGCATTGCGATGAACTCAAAGAATGCCACCGATTCGGACCATTTCGCTTCATGAACACAAATGCCGATATTAGCAGGACAGCTATTTATTCGGGTAACAAAAGCGTGCGTATTTCGCTTCGTGGCTAGTAGTCGTCCGCTAATTTCTGATGAAAGAATAGACACATTGACCCGAAATGAGCGTCTTCCAGCTCATCTCCTAGGTGTGCGACGTACTTGCCATGGCGCATAGTTCTTTCACGTACCAGGGCTGTTACTTTGGTATGCGTCTTCCAACCTGCCAATGTGAAACGGCTGTCAACTGTTGGCATAGTCATGACGTTCGTACTGCAGTGTGACTGCGGAACGTGGGATATCCGCCAGCGCTCAAACCATGGATCGCGGCTGCGCCTCGAACTGCCTCACCAGGCCCCGAGCCGAAGCATCTATCTTCCTAATCTGATACGATGATTTCAAAGTGAATTTTCTTTGCCCTCACGGCTCGTCCTCTTCCTCCTCCTGCCTCTTCCTAAACTCGATGCGCGCCACGCTCTTCTGCACATCTTGCAACCTGCCCTGCCACTCGGTCCAGCATCTCGCCGCGCCGAGGAATTGCACCTGCTTCACGCGCTGCACCAGTAGGCCGGTCCTCTTCCTCAGCAGTGAGATCTCGAGCGCCTGCTGTAGATGGCCGTCTTCGGCTTCGGCAATGCGAGGTAGGAGCTTTGCAAGCTTGATGAAGCCGTCCGTGGAAGGAAGCTGCTGGTCGTCTAGGGTCTTAAGTTGCGATGCCGTGGTAGCGAATTGTGGGGCGCGCTCGACGACGACAACGGCCTTTTGCTCGGTGGTGAGGCCCGCGTCTTGGGAGTCTTGGGGAGGGTTGAGGAGGTCCTTGTGTTTGCTCACTGTAGCTGTTAGCTTACATCTCGAATGTGCCTTATTGTATTAGGAGCCTACCAAGTTGCTGCGCATCATCGAGCAGAGCCGTCTTGGTCGACAGTTCCTGCAGCGACTTCTCGATCCTGTGTATGCGCTCCGGGACTGTCTTGGCCTTCTCTTCTGTGTGGTTCTTCTTGCTACCCAGAACGTACTCCAATCGACCAAGCCGCGACTCCAGCAGCGCAAACGTGAACAGCACCGCCTCCTCGTATTCATCCATCTCGTTTCACTGTATTGCGGGGAGCGATGTTTACCGAGGAGAACAGTAGCCGTAAACGCTAGCGTGCGGCTCTTTGACTTGGCGACTGGTGGCGGCTGTGCTTGACCTCAACGGTGAGCACGAGGACAAGTCCGCGCGTGTCCTGTAATTTCACAACCCCGAGAGTCACGCACGCAGAGCAGCGCGAACTGCTCGTCCGATCCGCCTACCTACCGCCATCGACACGACATCGTCGCATGCGCGCGCCATACGAGTAACACGAGGGCTTCCAGGCAGCATGGCGGGATACTCAGCCATCGGTCCTGAGCCGAACGATACGGATCCAATGTCTTCGAGCACTGGCTCTTTGCGCGGGAGGAGGTCAGATATTCAGTTGCATATACTAGGAAACATGCTGATGAGAGCAGGCGGGGAAGAGGCAAGACGCTGAGCGGACACCAAGGCCAGGCATCATGGGTATCGAGCGTTATCAACTTGGTCAACACCAGTATGGATATCCGTCGCGAGCGTACAACTATGGAAGGCTAATGGAAAGTAGTTCTCGGAGCGGGGCTTCTGGCAATGCCTTCGGCGCTCTCGAAAATGGGCATCTTCCTCGGCATCTTCGTCATCTCGTGGGCGGGCTTGACCGCTGGCTTTGGCCTTTATCTCCAGACGCGATGCGCACGATACGTCGACCGCGGCCATGTCTCCTTCGCAGCCCTGTCACAGCTTACCTACCCGAACCTCTCCATCCTCTTTGACGCTGCAATCGCTATCAAATGCTTCGGCGTGGCCGTGAGTTACCTCATCATCATCGGGGACCTGATGCCTAGAGTGGTGGAAGGTTTTGCGCCCCAGGCCGGGGAGATATCGTTCCTGGTAGATAGGCAGTTCTGGATCACCGCTTTCATGTGGGTGAAGTATGCCGAATAACGCCCGCTAAGGAGACTGACCAGCACAGGCTCATCATCATCCCACTTTCGTTTCTAAGACGACTGGACTCGCTCAAATACACAAGCATAATTGCTCTCTTCTCCATTGCCTATCTCGTTATCCTCGTAGTCGCACACTACATCAAAGGCGACACCCTCGCCGACCGCGGTACCGTCCGTGTCTTCCAATGGTCCGGTGCCGTCTCCGCGCTCGCCGCCTTCCCCGTCATCGTCTTTGCATACACGTGCCACCAAAACATGTTCTCCATCCTCAACGAAATTTCCGACAACTCGCACTTCCGCACCTCGTCCGTCATCCTCGCCTCCATCGGTTCCGCCTGCGCCCTCTACATCCTCACCGGTATCACCGGCTACCTCTCCTACGGCGACAACATCACCGGCAACATTGTCAACTTGTACCCCGCCGCCGCACCCAGCACCATCGGCCGCCTCGCCATCGTCGTCCTCGTCATGTTCAGCTACCCTCTACAGATCCACCCTTGCCGCGCTAGCATCGACGCATGTCTGAAGTGGAGGCCACGCAGGAAGGCGCAAGATGGCTCGGACAACAGCCCTAGCCGGCAGAACCTGCTCGCAGGACAGGCGGCGGTCAAGAGGAGGGAAATGGGCGATTTGCGCTTCGCAGTCATTTCTACCGTGCTCATCGTGCTCTCGTTCATCACTGCCATGACCGTCTCCTCGCTCGAGAAGGTTCTCGCGTACGTAGGCTCGACGGGCTCAACCACCATCTCGTTTATCCTGCCCGGGCTGTTTTACTATAAAATTTCTGATCCGGACTCGGAGCATCATCAGAAATTGGTGAAAGATGAAGATGACGGGGATGAGTTTGGTAGCGCGGATGCGGAGGGCTATGTTATGAGCGACGCGCATAAGAGTCGGAATTGGAGGAGGGGCATGTTGAGGCGGGCTAGTTTGGCGCTGGCGGTTTATGGCGCTGTGGTTATGGTGACGTGTTTGGTTACGAATACGTTCTTGGTGGCGGCGCATTGAGCGGTATAGAGGGTGCAGGGCAGCGTTTCTGTTTGGGCATTTTGCGGCATTTGAGGGTGTTTAGGTAGGGTTTTGGAGAGCGAAGTTTAGCGTTTTTGGGAACACTGCTAGCATCTTGGTCGATTTATGCGTGTGCGGTACAATATCGTACAGAAAGTTTACCGGAAAGCTATCCCTCGTTCTAAACGCCTGTGATGCAGTATGGTACACGTACAACGGCAGTGGTGTGCTAAGGAAGTCCTCCACCATCTTCCAGCAGGCCTTGCCCTGCTCCTTAAGACGCACACTGCGGATCCAGTCGGTATGCTATGGCCTATATCCTCCGCGCGGCACTGATCGGCGTACCGACACACCCCTCGTATTCATACCTCTCTTCTTCCCACCTCGCCCAAGCCTTCTTCCGCAATTCCTCCCCCCCGGCGAGCCACTCATTGCGCAACCTCCGCCTCTTCGGGAATCAAACTCTTCGCCGCCGTCTCCGCCTTGACAACCTTCCCCTGTATCTGCCCCACGCGAAACCTCGGCTCAAGAATACCAACCTATATCCACATTAGCATTCGCCGATCTACCAATCTCCTAAAAATCCCCATCCACCCAGTAAACTCTCTTGCCTGCGCCTTCCTCGCCTTCCTCTTTTATATCCCCCTCCTCAACCTCATCGTCCTCGTCGCCGATGAAAGAGGATAGTTGCACGTACCATGCTCAACAACCTCCACGCAGTATCGCTCGGCTGCGCGCCTACACCGACCCAGTACCGCGCGCGTGACACGTCGAGTTTAATATCCTTCCATGGCCGCGCGTTGGTGCCTGGGGGAGGGGGTTTGGGAATCGGGTCGTACGTGCCGAGGACTTCGAGGGGGCGGGAGTTGCGTGCTGTACTGTACGTGTATATATGTCAGTGATGAGGTCTTATGTACACCTCAATTGGTGAGGCGGAGAAGGCGAGGGGAAAGGGGTGGAAGTACCGCGCGTGTGCGACGACAATGTTGTAGAAGGGAGCATGCTTCTTGCCGAAACGGGCGAGGCGTATGCGGAGGACCATTGTGGGGTGTGGGTGGTGATGGAGGTGTTGCGCTGCGGGTGAGAGGTAACTTTTTGGGCCGGGGTTGAGCCGACCGGAGGAAGGGCACGTGATTGGTCGGAGGTCTAGGTGCAAGAAAGCATGCGATCTATCTGCTGCGAGATGGTGTGACTTAGAGAAGAGCTCTGTGTGTACAAAGGCTAGTCCGAGATGGTTGATGGTGTTGGTGGTGGATCGCCACTGCCTTGCTGGAGTTCTGGTGGTGCGGTGATGTAATTGTATCACCTTACCAACCGAGCACTTGCACTTACCCTTCCAAGAACGCCTCCAGGTTCACAAATCCATAAGAACATAGTTATAAGACAAATCAAGCTTGAAACATGGCTCTGAGAGTGGGTGGGTTTACCTTCACAATGGATTCAAATTAACGTGTACAGACCATCTCCGCGAAGAGCGCGGCCGCGCTTGATCAAGAGCTCATGTCTACCGGCGCATTCTCAATCGATCAGTTAATGGAACTAGCCGGTCTCTCCGTCTCCCAAGCCGGTACGATCACAACCCCCCCTCCAACCCCCATGCTCGCTTTATCAACCTACACGTTCTACTACCAAGCATCCCATCCCACCCCATCCCGAAACTAATCACCCCCATAGTCTTCAAACTCCAACCCCTCACCGCAGGAAAACGCATCCTCATCGCCTGCGGCCCCGGCAACAACGGCGGCGATGGCCTCGTCGCCGCCCGCCACCTCTTCCACTACGGCTACCACCCCACCATCTACTACCCCAAGCAGCCCCGCAACGAGCTCTATCAGCGCCTCCGCAAGCAACTCGAGGACCTCCGCGTTCCCTTCACCGACGACTTCCACACTGCTATTAAATCAACCGACCACGTCGTCGACGCCATCTTCGGCTTTTCCTTCTCGGGGGAAGTGCGCGAGCCGTTTCCCAAGGTCATTGAGGCCCTGAGGGAGACGGAAGTTCCGGTTTTGGCGGTCGATGCGCCGAGTAGTTGGGGTGTGGATGAGGGGCCGCCCGCGGAGGGCCCGGGGAAGGGGTTCATGCCCCAGGCGCTAATTAGTTTGACTGCGCCGAAGCCGTTGGTGAAGTGGTTCAAGGGGAGGCACTTTTTGGGGGGCAGGTTCTTAAGTCCGGAGATGGCGGAGAAGTATGGGCTTGATGTGCCGGAGTATGAGGGGTTGGATCAGGTGGTTGAGGTGGAGGTTGAGGGGCAGAAGTTGTGAGGGGAGGATGATGAATGAGGTGGTTAGATGAGATTTGGGGGGTTGACTCCTGTGTGTCAAGGATTGAAGTAGAGGGTGTCAATGTTACTGGCCACCTTTGTATTTGAGTCTTTATATCCATCTTCTTAATGTTCGTCATCGTATCATCTGCGGTGCGTAGAATTTCTAGATTGCGTGGTGTGCGAGTGTTTCGCAAGTGGACTTTCCTGTTTCTCACTTTGGCCGATGGCATGGGTCTCGTCGGTCTGTGACACACGTACAGACACAGCAGACCCATCCCAATACCGTGTTCAAAACAGCCCAAACCCCTCCTCCGCCTCCCTCAACCACCTCCCACACTAGCTCGCCGGCGAAACAACCCTCCACATCGCATCCACCTTCGCCGTCCCCTCCTCCAGCGCCCCCATCTGCGCCGCCGTACACGAATCCCCCACATTCCACAAACTACACTCATTCCCCACCTTCAATTCCTTCAACTTAAAACATCCCCCCCCCCCCCCCCCCCCCCCCCCCCCCCCCCCCCCCCCCCCCCCCCCCCCCCCCCCCCCCCCCCCCTCCCCTTCCCCTTCGTAACCGTCGCACTCCCAGCTCCCGTCCCAGTCGCCACATCCACATCTCCAACCACGCGATTAAAAACCGCCTGCACCGTCTCGGGCGCGTAAAAGCTCACCGCGTACCCTGCCTAGAAACCTCTCGTGAAGGAAAGCAGGATATGCTGTCTCGTCACCGCCGTCGCTGCGCCGGTGTTGTAGGAGTTTAGGTTTAACTCGACGTATCCGGAGGAGTTGAAGCGCCTGCAGGAGGTGGGTGTCCAGGGCAGGGATAAAGTGAGGTTCTCAGCGCCGAGCCAATTACACTGCCAGTCGCCGTCGCCGTAGATCATAGCGACGCGCGTGCCGGCGTTGAGGAGGTATGTTAGATCGGCGCGGCCGTCGCGGACGGGGTCGTCGGTCATGATAAAAGCGTTGTTCACGACGGTGGCGAAGAGCAGGTAGTTTAGGCCTCCGGGGATGCCTAGGCTAGCTCTTATGCGGGGATTGTTGAGGTAGGAGGCGGCGTATTTTGGCGGCCAGGGCTGGGCTTGGGGAAGGCCGATGTCGTAGCCGCTGCGTGGGTTCTTGGGCTCGGTGAAGTACGGAAGGAGGACGTCGTTCTGGCAGGTCAGGGTCGCGTAGTAGCATATCTCGCCGACGCGGGGGTCGAGACCTTCGTCAGAGGGGTCGTCGAGGGCTTTTGCAGCACGGCACTGGCGGACTTGGTCGAGGCATCCGTTGGGAGCGGTGGCGGTGGCGACGACGGCGTCGTAGGTGGTTTTGTTGTAGAGCTAGTAGGGTGTACCGTCGGGGTTGTCGTAGGTGTTGTTGTAGGGAAGACTTGCGTAGGCGAGCATCTGGGCTTCGCTGTCGACGCAGCCGTTTGTGATGCCCACCGAGGGCACGGTGATACGTCGTAAAATGGCGCCTGGCTGGACGGGAAACGTCTGGTTTGTACGGATGGTGTAGCTTGCTAGCGCTGGGACATAGGTGCCACCGTACGAATTGCCCCATACGCTGATACTGTACTTTCGCCATATGGCACGCCAAAATCTGTAAAGAAGACCTGCAGGAAGTACCACATGTTCTTCGCAGCCATAGTCGACGTTCCCACCGTCGCCCCTAGGTCATGGCTCGGGAACTTTCCTTTGATCTTCGTCAAGCTAGTTTCCAGATCTGTCGTGCTGATAGCTCCAGAACCACCACCCAAGGCGTCGAACACGCCATCCACGATCTCTTCATAGCTGAAACCAACTTGGTTTGGTTGGTCAACGTATAGCATATGCGCGTTTTCGTTGAATGAAAATGGATTCCGCACAACAGTGTTGCCATTTTTTGCGCAGTACATGGCCCATATTCAGTTAGTGCGGCGAAGCTGGATGCCTCACCTGGTCCTCCGGCAAGGTAGAGGGTGAGTTTGGCCCCAGTGGGGTTCTGCGCAGGGAAAACCAGAAGAATGAAGATATGTTGTAGGAGACTCCAGGTATGGTGCCGCTCTTGAAGTTGACATAGCCGCTATAGGAGACGGTGTTTGACGAGGCGTTGCACGCTGTAGTCTGTCAGGGTAATCAGTCGGCCGATATGTCTATACAGGAGGCTTAGGCTGACCTTCTGGTATGATATAGTCGCTCCTGCAACCGCCTTGGAGACAATAGTGGTAGTTTGCACATGTGATAATTGAGCCAGGAAAAAGCCGATGATGAAGTGAAACAGCTTCATCCCTAAGTCAGTGTGGAGATAGGCGCTTGGGTACTGTATCCGAGGTAACTCAAAATACTCAGGCCTTCGATGCGGTACTGTATGATATTTAAAGGTGCGCGAGCGACATTAGCGTGTAAAGTAAATGTAAGGAGTGTTGTGATTGTTTGCTTCCGAGACCGTAAAACCGAACTGAATAGCTTGAGAGACAGCGCGCATACTCGAACGAGGCACAGTCGTAGTCAGGAATGAAAAAGATATTCCGTCAAGGCGCTGTAGTGTAAGGTGACGGTATAATTCTATTGGATAGCAAGGCCAGCGAGGCTGCAGGGTGTAGGCCCGTGCGTCGTATTCATGCTGTGTTCAATAGCCCCCGAGCGTATTGAGGCTGCTTATCTTGGAGCAAGGATCATCTGCTGGAGGTACTGAGCTCGTTGTTTGTAGAGCCGAAGGTGCTCGGGGTTAGTCTTCATTAGGCGTCGAATGGCATGTTCTACCACTGAGCGAAACGCCTATACTGAGGCGCGGGTAATGACCATCTGGGCGTAGAATTTCGGCTCCATGGGTGAATTCATTGTCAAGTTCTTTTGCAAATATACCTAACGACTTACAATGAGCACCGATTTCCTGATTGGCGTCGCAATAGGATGGGAACAGGCGCGCCTCGGGTAACTTTTGTATATGCGCCACCGATTAATTGAGACATGCCACGTGTAAAAGTTTGGCGTGTTGTTAGTTTGCCGCATGTTGTGTGCAGTAGTATGAGCTCTGAGGCTGTAAAGTCTCTAGGTTGATTGCAGAACGCATGCCGCAATGACACATGTAGACCCGACATACTGCCTTGCGGTTAGTTGCTGTACTCCAAAAGGAGCTCATAACCCATTATAGAGTGGGCTAGGATATGAGAATATGCCGATGGGCTTCGTATGGTCCTTGGAGGTGTGTGAGACGTTGGAAAGAGAAGGTGGGAAAGGTGATGACGTCATGGCGCAAAATCCGAGACCTCCCGTCCCACCATTGTGCAACTCCTCCATCTACCTCGGGCACCAGAAGTCTTCCATTATTCAGCATCGCAGAGCTCCAGACTAGGGTACCAACATGTAATGATTCTAGCTTGTTTGGATGTACAATTGACTAGTCTAAACCTACGAGGGAAAACCACCTGCACCTGTGCCCCGAAGGTACATACCCGCTGCGTAGACATTTGTCCATCTCTTCAATACCACAATGTATCCATTTGAAAACACAGACAAGACGAAGCGCCGTTGCCGACTGCATACCCACCTGAGCGCATCACCGTCCCGGATCCCCGCTGCCGACCTTTTACCAGCCAGCGTTGCAGACTTTCTGCACCTTTGTAACATGCTTATTGTAATCATCAGGGAATGCAGACCTATGCGAGCTGTCAGGAAACCATCTATGGGCATTCTTTGAACTGACTTACACTTGCACCTTCTGGGCCGCCCTTCCAATGGGAATGGTTTGCCAGTTCTTGACCCTCTTCAGAGCGTTGAAGAAGAAGTGGGCGCTCAGGTCCTGTGACCTGTCAGTGAAACTCTCCATCTACATCCAGATCAAGGACATACCGCATTCATACGTTCTTTAGTCGAACCCCAAGAAGGACGCTGCTGAAAGATGCCGACTGAATCGTGGTCATGACCCACGCCATCGTGGGGATACTTCAAGGACGCCGGATACTTGCTATTGGCAAGAATCTTGATTTGCGACTCCTGAAAGGCCGTGGTGATGGCGATGTAGCAAGCACGCTTCTCCTGGCTGGCAGGAAAATCCTTCTTCGTACGGGCGATGATCGCGCGTGCATTCCTAGTCTGGACCGAATTTAGCCCGGGGAGGTTGTCCTTGGTTGGAGGCTTGGGCTTCGTGGGACCACTAGGCTTTGGGGTGCAACACTTGAAGTTGGCTGGGCCAGGGCATAGACCCGACTGAGTGGTGCCGCTGCACTGAGAATTCCATTTGCAACTTCCTCCAGAAGCGCATTTTGGCTTTACACAGCACTTTATATTATCGGACGTGCCTGGACAACTATCGGACCAAAATCAGCTGGTACCTATGAGGTACCTAGGCATGACTTACGCGTTCGAAATGAAGGAGCCTCCCCCCTGGGTACAGGACGACGTGGAGATGCAAACACCAGGAGCTTTCCCGGCGCCGGTGCAGGGTCCGTTAACGGATGAACGAGGAGCGAGAGCGCCCACAAGGCTCGTAGAGAGCAAGAACGTCACCAAAGCGGAGTTTAAGAGCTGCATTTTGGCGGCTTGGATTTGATAAACGTCTAAGAGAGAGTTTGAGTAGTGAAGCTGTTAAATAGTGACAGAGCAAGAGATAACTATCGTCTCAAACCATTCTCACCGTCGCCTTTATAATCAAGTTCCAGGAGAATGTGTATGAGGTCCGGAATAGAAACATCGCACCCAAGGTTATGTTTCTTCGTGATTCGTATCCAAAGCGAACTGGCTATGAGTACCCCGAGATATTCTTTATGACATCAAACGACTATGGGGTCTCTTTGAGCGCCTTCGTTGGTGCATCCTCATCGTAAGCGCCCGTTGCGGATGTCCGACGTGCCACGTGATCGAATACGAGATCTCCGGACACGGCGGCGGAGATGATTTCCTCGTAACTGGGGCTGAAAACCGCGACTCGACCCTACCAGAACGTCGAAAAACTCCGGCCCATTCACATACCGTATCGTATAATTTAAATATGCTCATACTGGTTCAGGACAATGTCAGCGACCTCGACTTTCGTACTTCGCGTCGTGCGCGACGATCAAGATTGGCCACAACTCTCTACACTACAACCTCTAGTAAGGGAACCCGAACAGGCATCTCGCGTTCGGTTGCAAATGGATCAATGCCAGCACCAATACTGCCCTGCGTTGGCTTTGTCACCCTGTCGTCTCTAGCTATTCTATACCTCGCGACCGGACTGACTAGACCACGCGCTGGTTCCTCGGCAAAGATCAATATTCAGCGACGTTGATTTTATCCATAACTCACACAAGCCTTCCGTGAACGGCGCAAAAGCCATTTCTACCGTTACGACTTCCCCAATTCAAGTTTCCAGTAAAGGAGTAATTTAAAGGCTCTTCTTCTCCATACAGGTAAAACCTCCATTCCGGTGGATACCGATTTCGAGCAAGTTCAATTAGTCAACGCGCACACCAGCTTGTTCCATTAAAGCCAAAGCGTAATGATTTGTCAACGGAAACGTGGAAATGCTATAGGGGTCCGGCTCGAAGCAATGATACCTTTCGTCTTCCCGGAGGGCCGACAACCGACACCCCTATACGTGCGGTCTGGCTCGGAGCGCGATGTCAGTACAGCATTGCCGATTTTGCCAAGCAAAGCTGCGAAAGGTTCGACGTTGTCGGTGGCCACTTTCGTGGCATTGACCTGTTGCTGAGTTTCGTCAGCTTAGAAGGGTTCGAAGGCTGCATCTCCAGGTGCGTTATCCACAAAGTGCACACTAATTTGGCTGCGTTACGCTTCGCACTTTGTCTTTGTGGCTTTCTCCAGTGCTCATCCATTGCCTGATGTCTTCATTAGGTCGCTTTTGATCGAAGATCGCCCTTCAACATTATATTATCATTGTCTCACTGCATGCAACAATTCATGCGATAATTCTCTATACGGGGAAAAGATTTATGTACTGCGTCGCGAGGTCGCGCTCTCCCAGGTTCCATTCCCATCCGAATGCCCATCCACCGCTATGCAACTTCACCGCCTAACCTTTAATACTTGGAAGCCACCCGGAACCAAAGCAGCAGCACCAGGGCCACTGTAGCCGGTACCAAACAGTATGAATGGTCCGTCAACAGCAACACCACCATGAAAGTTCGTCGTCAGCGTGCGGTCAATTACCACCTTGCCATTGGACTTGTTAAGCGCAACCAGTCCCCCTTGCGACTGATCATATTTCGAAGCTCCAGTTGGGTCTTGCCCGGTCCTAGCCACCAGGACTACGTCTCCGACGACCGTGGGTGGACCCATCGAGATACCGTTCTGCGGCACTGCAGTCTGCCAGAGTATCTTTCCGTCGGAAAGAGACGCTGCGCCGTATGCGCTTCTATTGACCGACTCGCCGGACGGTTGGAGCTGCCACGTATCATAGTCCGAGTTGATCACAGTGAAGTAAATTTGGGTGTCGTCAACCGCGATTCCCCAGCTCAATCCACCATTGACGCCGTTAGGTCCGGTCGATGTCGTCCATTGGATCTTGCCGTTCTCGGCTGAGATGGCATGTAGGTCGCCGTTCTTCCTGCCCACGATAATCGCATCGCGAGACGGCACATACGTCGGCGCCATCCCGAAGTCAGAATTTGTACCGGGGATGCCCGGACATACCGCCGGATTCTGGGGTAATTTATTTGGATACCCGCAACCTGCTTGGAACAAGTCTACGCCGGGCCGCTGCTGGACCCAGTTTACTTCCCCGTTGTCGATGTTAATGGCAAGAATGGAATCTTGCCATACATTCTTGGGAAGACACTCGTCATCATGCAAAGTGTACGGAGTGATTGCAGGCGTCGTATCTTTCTGACACTGGACACTGGCATTCGAGGACAAATAGGAGTTTCCCGTTCCCACGAACACTTGACGGCGAATCGCATCTATTGACGGCTGGCTGCCCCAGAATGCAGCACCTGCCCAGCCTTCCGCGTGACGGGTGTCGGGAATCGACTTGACGCTCCACTGAATCTCGAACGTCTTCGTGGCTTCGTTGAATCTTAAAGCGAACATTTCTCCTACGAAAGAGCAGCACTGATATCCAGCCAGCTTTGTGGTGCTTGTCTCCACACTGGACGTTCCGACGAAGAGGCTCCCATGATAAATAGTCGGAGACATGGTTATGACCGCTACTGGGATGCTGCTGAGTCGGACGATTCCGAGAGTGCGTCCATTCCTTTTGTCCACGGCCACAACAAGTGCGTGTGTCAAGGTTCCAAAATAGACCGTGTTTCCTTCAATTTGAGGGCTTGTTCGCGACACCGGGCGGGTATTCGCAGCCTGGAACGTGGTTATCGGTGCGTAGCTCGCGATGATCGACGTAACGTTGATGGACCACAGGGTCCGGCAATTCTGGTAGTTCAGCGCGACGAATGAACCGTTCCATGTAGGAAAGTACGCCACATTGTCCGAGATTACTGGAGTAGCGCTGACCCCAATCGGATAGCTCACGTTGCAGTGTTCAACGGCGGAGAGCACGCTACGGGATGAAACAACTTTATTTTGTGCGGCCCATCGGTTGTTATAATGGTTCCCTCCCCATCCCGTCCATTGTGTTGAAAGTGAGTCCGCGGTTAAAGACTGTCGATTGGAGAGAACATGGGCTTGTGCCGAAAAGAAAAGGCTCAAAACCACTGACAGTATGGAGAACCGCATGCCGGATATATGGAGCCCCAACGTGTGAAGGCACAGCAGGCCGAGGAATAGAAATGGGGAAGATATCTCCACGCCAATGGAAGGGATTCTTCTATAATAACGGTTCAGCAGATCAGCAAATTCAGGATTCGAAAAAGATTAGAAAGCCACGAGGCCGAATATTATACGCAATCACGAGGCACGAACGAACCCCGATATCGAGTGGCTTGAAAGTGGCTTCGTAGCTTAGAATGACTCGAGTTGAAGCTAACTGGAGGAGGCGCGAAGGATCAGCCCCCGTCAGCCTTTACTATAATTACGAGTGTGGCGTTTTAAGCCTCCCTTCCGCGCGTCAGTGCACGGGGCTAGCCGTGTCGGAGTCTCGTTAGGCTGGTCACTAGGTGACATCGGTTGGGGCGATCGTGCCATGGACTAGTAAATGTTGGAAGACCAGACGACGATGAGGCAGATATGGCAAGTGTCTACACCAATACGCAAAGTCAAGACATGACCCAAACACAAAAAGAGACGATAGGGATGTATTCACATGAGTCGAACGACATTGAACCGGGCGGAATTAACTCAAACGAATGTGCTGATGTAATTGTATTTGTCGCAGGGCACCGTATAGTACTACTGGGATAGAACAGGCATGCGTAAGAGACTTGAGAGAACTGCCCCATGCACATAGAAGTATGACAGTCCTATCTTTATACTTCAGATGGCACCGCACCCATCGAGAAGCTCTTCGAGCGCCACAATCAAGCTGCGACTTCGGCCGCGAAGTCCCTAGGCTGAGCCTTCACATACAGAGCTCGCTTCTGTCGGATGATTTGAATATACTCAGCAACGTGACCTTTGTCCCAGTGAAGTGACTCCGGCGCGAGTTCGAAATCGAAGTTCCAGAACAACGCGGCAAAGGCCATGCGCACCTCGTGGTAAACAAAGCTAATGCCCATGGAGTCAGAGACGTGTATCGGAGGGTAAGTGTGATATTAGAGCTTACCGCTTCCCGATGCAGTCCAAGCTACCCTTCGCGAATGGCCTGAATGCATCCCTCTTGTCGTTCGCATACCTAGCATCGCGTTCTTCCGGCAGCCAGCGCTCGGGTACGAACTGGTCCGGGTCCGAGAAATTGTACTCCCAATGCCCGGCAGTGTAATGGGGTACACCGCATGTAGTCTTTCGACAAGAAGTCAGATCGAACAATGAGGTGTGGAAAGGAAAGACTTACGCCACCAGGCAACCAGAATCCATCTATTACACCTCCACCGGGTGGTACAACGCGTGGAATTGTCGTGGCGAAAGGCGTATCAGTCCTCAAAGACTCCTGGATACCTGTATGCTTGTCAGTCATATTGTCTTATAGAGTGAGGCCATGCATGACCATGTTAACAGGAACACTTACATGCGTCCATGTACTTCATCTTGTCACTGTTGGCAGCATTAATGTCGGCTGCGCTCTTGAAGATGCCAGAGTGCCGGATTTCGTGCTTCACTCTTTCGTAGACACGGGGTACCGAGAGAATGTTCCACATCATTGCAGTCATCAAGATGGGTGTTGCTTCGCTGCCAGAGAGAACGAGAATTGACGCGACGTCAAGAGCCTGCATACGAGTGATGGGATCCTTCTTATCCTTCATACCCTTGTAGATGGTGGACATGATGTCCCCGCGGTCTTCCTCGAGGACCTCATCTTCGGCTTTCTGGAGCCACTTGACAGCCGTCTCGTCGGACACCTCTCGCAAGCTGTTCCACCAGTCCATCCAGGGAAGCATTAAGGCCAGGTTGTAGAGCGGCCTTGTGATGGGGAAGCGGAGAAGACACTGCATGACGGACAAGAAGGGAGCACCGACCTCGGCCGCATGAAGATATGGGTGGTTGCGATCGTGCTCAAGGCACCCGAAATCCTCACCGAAGCTTAGGACACCCATTACGTCGAAGGCGAACCAAGTGAACAGCCGCTCGTAGTTGAGGGCTTCGCCAGGTCTCGCTTCAATCTTGTCCATCATCTTCTTCAGCCAATCGTTCACGATGTCCTCGTGGTGTGCGAATGCCTTGCTCGTGAATGCTGGAAGCAGCAGCTTCCTGATGGCATGGTGATCCCGCTTATTCTGCGAGATAAAGCTCTTGCCTTCAACCTGAAGTTGCGAGACACTGAAGAAGTTGAGATCGCGCATGTACTGCACGGAACCTCCACCAATGGCGTCCCATGCTGTGCCTGTGGCATTGGAGACCTCATCTGGGCCTACGCGTACGATGATACCATACTTGTCGTGTAGCTTCACGAGGTCCCGGTAGTGAGACCCTTTGATATGCTGTCTCCACAGGCGTGGAAGCCAAGAGATTGCGTACAGCTTCGGACCGGGAATCTTCGCCAGAGGATGAAGGTACAGGTTATAGTAGATTCGATAGAGGCGATAGAGAACGAACTACAATCTTAAGTCAGAAATAAGACCTCAAGTCATATCCAGGATAGGTGGAATTCTTTTGAGTGCACTGCATTGATTTGCAACAGACGCTGGACGGGATAATGGTACACTGTATCAATGGAGAATGGCACATACCAGTCCTCCAACGAGGAGGTAAGAAGAAGCCCACATGGCAACGACAGTAGAGATGATTGTACGTATACACAAACGATATCCTTTGTCAATCCTTGTTGTTTGAGGATGTTGCAATCCTCTATGTTGCCGATGTAGTTTTGGAGGGAACCAACACTCCCTGTGAGAGGGTCCTTATCTCGTACTCGGATACAATCAGACCGATACCGACAGTCTCCTGGAGCAGGTGGAGCTGTAAGACAGGATTCAGGACTGGTGGAGCGGTGTGTCAGCGCATTGCATCTACCCAATGTGGCACGCATACCGCACGTATCAAACGCACCCTGTTCGCCAATCGCGAACGAATGTTGCCTCTGCTGACGCCATAAGGCGCCCACACTTTCTGACAAGTATGGAGTGCAAATGGTGGCGACTGCGGACCGACTAAGAAGCCTCTATTCGTGCGAGAGACCGCAGACTCAGGCCTCGGGAAGACTGTCTCCGCTCTCCGCCCCATGAGGCCAATGGTGTGGTATCACCTTGGAGGTGAGTTACGACAAAGGAAGTCGTAGACCGTGTCACGGCTCTCGCGTAAAGCTGAAAGTTGGCTATTACCTAAGTACCTATTACTCATCCTGGGCTAACACAAAAGCGATTAATCGGTGGCCTTATTGCCCACTTTTATCTTTACGTGAGAGCATGGCTGTGTTAATCCCCATCCACATTATGGAGGCTGATAAGAGAGAGAGCATAATTGATGTTGTTGTTGCCATGTTTTGTGATTGTGACCCATGTTCGTGTTCTTGAGTGGGGGCGCTCTAGACTACTCCTTACTGGGCTCTTTGGACCCACATCTTGGACGTTGGCTTATTAAGGACCCTGCAGCCGCCCGAACCCGTGAACCCAGTGCAAGCCAAAAGCTTACTGAGCGCGTAAGACGGCTTCAGCTTACTGTGGTATCCGGCGAAAGTAGTGTCAGTGGGGCTGTGGCGTTGCGTCTTGAAACATAGACATATGGCTGGATAGGAGTGTGAGAGCCAATCAATTCTGCTTATTCATAAGTAGCAACCAATAGGTACCCTTTTATACGTGCAGACACACGCACAGACCTTCGTCTCCACCGACACTACTTTCGCCAGATACCACAGTAAGCATACGCTTATCTCGATTAAACAAACTTGGAATGATGCTTGTCTCGAGGCACCGCCCTTAGCGAATAGTTACCATGGGTAATGTTAGTGCTGACGCTTATCGCATTCACGCCGAGACACTGCCCATAGCACTTTGTCTTGCTCACCGTTCAACCGGCCAACCAGCACTCATTCGTACACACTTAGAAAAAATACGCGACGAAGAGACCTGCTTCCCCTACTACCTTTCGTGCGATTAAAGCCTAGACAACGGTCTCGTTACCTTTCCCAGTCTTGTACTAAAGGAGATGTGAACGAGTTGGTCGTCCACGCATTATCTGCTCAGGTCCTGGTGACGATAGAAGGAAACCCTCGTGCGAGACTTGAATGAAAACAGCTGCATAGATCGTTAGGCCACCATTGTTGACGCCCCGCAGACTGCCCATGTTGGCTTCTCATGCGCAGCTGACGTGAGAAAGGATTAGATAGACTTGCCGACGGCAATGTAAACATTTTACATTACTAAGGCTTAGCGTAGAAAGAGATGCGCATATCCAAGTTTTGCAGCAGGGCAAGTCCCTCTCGTGGCGGGCTGCGATACAAACGATTGGAACATCGCATGGGCGGAAGGGAAGATGTCTGGGGATTGTCGAACCTTACTAGCCTCCTCTGTTGCTGACTCCGACGTTGGTGCCTCCTCGCATATCGATAAGGCAAGAGTCAGTGGTAGATCCCCTGAAGATGTGCACGGTGTGAGACACCTTCTCCTAGGCCCACGTTGCATTCTGGGCATCTTCAGGATTTTACAGTATCAAACGTTAGCTGCACTAAAACCCGGGAATTGTCGAACTGCTCTCCCTGCCTCTTCGCATAGTCTGCACCAAGCATAGTGTCATTCAACATGCTCCCAGACAATGAGCTCTATCCCTATTCAATTCCTGTTGACCGGGAGAAGGTCGTAGCATCTGGTGCTTTGACATCCCTTCCTGTCAGAATCCATCGCTACGATCACCTGTCGGATGCTGGAGCGCTATGCTTGACAAAGGACTGGCGTGATACTATGAAAGATGGGCAAGATCGGAAGTCCAATGGGTCTCCCTGTGTTGTAGGCAATTGGGGCAGTTTTATCTGGCCAGAAAGTGAACCAGAACGACTTGGACTTCTCTGTTATCTGCTGGATGCGGGTTGTTTCCACGATGGTATGCAAAACACCTTTTTCCGAAGGCTCAATGCTGATTGACACGTACAGATGCCTGTGAGGAGATGGGCATCGACGATGCTCACCAAGAGCACTTGGATATGGAAGCAGCTATGGACGTTGAGGACGTGCGAACGTTTAGCAGTGACTCCCGGTCCTTGAAGACAAAGCAGCTCATCTCAGCTGCTGTCCTGGAATGCATAAAGGTCGACCGCGAGGGTGCCCTGCGCATGCTAGAAGCCTACCGAAAGGTAAGAAGCGGACGTCCTATTCACGTTAACCCTACTAATCAGGACGCGATGTAGAAGTGGTTGCGTATTATGGAGACGTACAACACTGAGGAGATCAACAACGTCCCTGAATACTTCCTCGCGCGTGCAAACAACGGGGGCATGGGGTAAGCACAGCTGCAAGGCTCTCATCGTGAGTTGAGGTCAACAACTAACAATGGAATCAGAGCATACTATGCCATGCTTGAATTTGCTCTCGGCATCGTGGTCACCGACGAGGAGTACGAGCTGATGGCCGAACCCATCGCACACGTTGAACGATGCATGCTCCTCACCAACGACTATTGGAGCTGGCCTCGCGAACGCAAGCAAGCCGAATTCCAGGAAGCAGGGAAGGTTTTCAACATCGTGTGGTTTTTGATGAAAACGGAAGGCTGCACCGAGAAGGAAGCAATGTCAAAGGTGCATGCGATGGTTCATGCCGAAGAACAGGATTGGGTTGAATCAAAGACTCGCTTCTACAACCAGAATCCCAACGTTCGGCCCGATTTGGTCAAATTCCTAGAGAACCTGCACACAGCGCTCGCCGGTAATGATTATTGGAGCTCGCAGTGCTACCGACACAACGACTGGGAGCATATCCCGGAGCTTCCTAGTGATGACGATCCCAAGCTCCACGAGCTTGCCGACCTCGGACGAATGCTGCGGACAGAAAGTATACCAGCCAAAGTCTTGACACTTGGGCCGAAGAGCAACGAGGACAGCGCGACTATCAGCACACGCAAACCATCCGTGGATGATAGCTCTAGTAGTGGATCGCAGTCCATTCGGAACGAAAGCAGCTCTACTGAAGGGTCGGCCACGGCAGAATCTAACTCATCGATCAGTGGCTCATCAAGTCCCACCAGGAAAGATTTCACAGAGGAGGACATTCCGTCCCAGCCGATCGCGCTCAACCCAGCCAGCTACGACTCCTCTGTCTTGACCGAGCCAATCAAGTACATCAAAAGCATGCCGTCCAAGAACCTGCGGACACAAGTAAGTCATATAAATTCTGAGGGTTGATCAGAGCTGACGGAAAACCTACAGTTAATTGATTGCTTCCAGATCTGGTTGGAGACGCCCGACTCTGCGATGGGAGTCATCAAAGAAGTTGTTGACAACTTGCACCAATCCTCACTCATCTTGGATGATCTCGAGGATGGTTCACAACTCCGACGTGGGTTTCCGGCTACCCACATAGTGTATGGACCAAGTCAGGCCGTCAATAGCGCCACGTATCTCTACGTTCAAGCAGTGGAGTCCGTCCATGCTGCCGCCAGAGATCACCCTGAGATGATGGATGTCTTCTTGAAACACCTCAAGCATCTCTTTCATGGGCAAAGCTGGGATCTGTACTGGACGTACCATCGTCATTGTCCCACAGAGGAGCAGTATCTCGATATGGTCGACCAAAAGACCGGGGCGATGTTGCAGCTGTTGGTAGGCTTGATGAGTCAGCAACGAGTGCAGTCAGGCAAGCTTGTCAACGGCGACGTCCTCATCAGATTCGCGCAGCTGTTTGGTCGGTACTTTCAAGTTCGGGATGACTATATGAACTTGACATCGATCGATTACGCTCGGCAAAAGGGCTTCGCAGAGGACCTCGACGAGCAGAAGTACTCCTATCTCATTGTGCACATGTACCAGAGACATCCTCAGGCGAGGGACAAGTTCGAGGGTATTTTCAAGGCAATGAAGCAAAGCGCGATGCCGCAGGTCGCCGCTGACACTAGCAAGAAATATCTCCTGTCCATCCTGGAGGAGACGGGCTCAATTGCTGCGACCAAAGCGATGCTGATCCAATGGTTTGACGAAATCATGGAGGAGATTGGAGCTCTGGAGACACATTTTGGAGTTGACAATATGCTGCTTCGCTTGCTGGTGGAGACCCTGAGGATTTCGTAGCGTCGGACGCATGTTTGACAATTCTATAGAAGCGACGATCATTTGCGCCGTATCGAACTTCATAAAACCTATACTGGAATGAAATAGTTCAAATCCTGTGCCAAAGTAGAGTGCTCTCAGATGAGGACGCGTGTCGTGAACCGGCTTACGGTTTCACAAATCCAGATTTTCCGGTGCTAGTCGCTGTACCGTCCGACTGGGATCTAGTAGCACATAACCGAAAGTGCATACCGTGTTACTGCTCGACGAGGCCGTGTGAGCAGGCCGTGAGCGTGTGGAAATATCCCAGCCTCAACTTTCGGGTGTGTGCTCAGTAAGCTGCAAGGGACACACATGCATTGGGTGCGTTCGGCAGCGCTCCTGCAACTTGCCGTGCCACCCTTTGCTTACGTGCAATAAGCTCGCTTGGCAGTCCTTGGGGCGTTTGCACCTGTTGCTCTTTTCCCCAGCCTTTACTTCTTCTCTTTGAAATGTTCTTTTAACCGTACCCGGCTCGCGCACCAAAACACGTGTCTTGTGCCTCCGCGTGAACAGTCATTTCACCCAACCAAGCCCGCCTCGGGTGTACCCGACTTGCGCGTCGGACATTTTTGCGCAGCACAACAAGTTGCAAGCGATCACAGCGCATCTTATCTTCATGGCCACCGAGACGCAGACGGCCGAACAGGTAGACGGGGCGCTGTCGCCGTTACCCATACCGCCTGAAACTACTGCGGCCGAGGTTATTATGGCCGACCAGAATAATAAAGACAAGGATAAAGCGACCGTTATTCTTGATGCGACAAATACAGCATCAGCAGCACCTCCAGGTGATGGGGAAGTATGGTCGGTATGGTCAACTCGGGGGAAGAAAGCCATCATATTCTCAGCCTCCTTCGCATCGCTCCTTGCACCGTTGTCTAGCAACATTTACTTCCCGGCTCTCGAGCCCATCGCAAAGGATTTGAACGTCTCCAACACTCTGGTCAATCTCTCAATATCGACCTATATCATACTTCAAGGTATTGCACCAACCTTCTCGGCGCAGTTGTCAGATACTGGCGGGCGCCGGCCGGTATACTTGGTTTGTTTAATCCTGTTCCTCGCCGCAAACATCGGTCTCGGGGCGCAGAACAGCTACGCAGCTCTACTGACCTTGCGATGTTTCCAAAGCGCAGGCAGTAGCGGGATAGCGGCCTTGTCTGGTGCTATCGCCGCAGATATCGCAACACCAGCGGAGCGGGGAACCTATGTTTCGTTTGCGTCGGCGCTGCCAATGCTTGCCACGGCCATTGTAAGTATACCCAGGATCGGCCACGCAGGCTTTTTGTATTTTGGAAATCTGACAGTGTAACAGGGACCAGTTATTGGTGGACTCATGGCCCAATATGCCGGGTGGCACTCAATCTTCTGGCTTCTTACCGCGATGACAGGCGCCGTATTCATTCCGATAGCCTTGTTCTTCCCCGAGACCTGCCGCAAGGTCGTCGGTAACGGCTCCGTTCCGCCGCAAAAGTGGAATAGGTGCTGGACCAATACTTGGTACGAGCGACGTGCGATAAGCCAAGGCAAGGAGATAGCGTCTGCGCAGCGTGCCGAGCTGGCCAAATCTCGTAAAACAACATTTCCGAACCCGCTAGCCCCCGTCATGCTGCTTCTCCAGAAAGAGTGTGGATTTGCCCTGCTGTACAGCTCCATCTTGGCATGCTCTTTCTATGCTGTCCTCGCCCTGATCCCGTCGCAATTCAGCAGAATATACGACTTCAACGAGCTGCAAGTCTCCCTGTGCTACATCCCGTTCGGAGTCGGTGCTCTCGTTGCTGCCTTTATTCGTGGTCGATACATAGATGGAAATTTCCATCGTCATGCAAAGCGTCTCGGCGTGATCATCGAGAAGAACAAACGAACCGACCTGACCGGATTTCCTATCGAGCGCGCAAGACTGGAGGTCGCAGTTCCGACAATTGTCTTGACCACCGGATGCGGCATTGGTTTCGGCTGGATGCTTGAGAAAGAAGTCCACTTATCAGGACCACTCATAATGCTCTTTTGTGTGGGTTTCTGCGCATCAGCGTCGCTGAACTGTATCGCGACGCTCTTGATAGACATATATCCTGGGAGGGCGGGTACTGTGGCAGCAGCCAACAACCTGCTGAGATGTATGCTCGGGGCCGGCGCGACGGCTGCCACAGTGCCGCTGATCAATGGTGTTGGGATCGGGTGGGCGCTCACTATATTTGGTCTGTTAAATACGGTCTTCATGCCCATTTTGTGGTATATCATGAAGGAAGGTCCCAAGTGGCGGGCGCAGAGAGCAGCGGGTGAGCAAAGGAAGAATGCTCCAGGTGCGCAAAAAAAGTCGTGATGATAATTGAAACATTTGTAGGGAAGGACAAGAGAGTCCGGAGCTAGGAAGTTGCCCGTGAGGTAGCATGCTCCCACGACCTCCAAAAAGGCATATATTAGCTTGGGTGGACTTGACGTACTTTGTTTAGTTTCTAAGAGGAGATGGTTATTGCACTATCTGCGACTTTTCGAGGGCGTGAGAGCGGCATGTCATGTTCTGGACCGTCCTGGTGATCTTTGAATGCTGCGGCGCTTCTTCGCCAGAAATATATATCATACGGTCATTTTTTGCATAGTTTAGTGTTCTTTCAAGATTTCAAACATGCAACAGCAGCCACAAGCGAACATTCCGTCAGTCTACATAAGAAGGATAGGGACGATACGGTAGCACGCGGGTGACAAAATAAGCGAGACTCAGTGCCAAGGAAATGATCCGATTCCTCACCACCATACAATTTTGTACTGTATATGAGAAGGAAGGCTATTTTATCGCTATATTTAATTAATTTAAGGTTATTACTATCGCTAAAAAAGCTATATAGACTTTTTTTTTGTATTTTATAGTTACTAGCTAGTTATATAGCTATCGCTGTTAATTACGTCCTTAAGTTTCTAAGGTATACTTAATACGTAGTAATTAATATATTACTACTTAATACTATCCTAGCCCTCTATTATAAGCTCTTATATATTTTTAATATCCTAGTAGCTGTATTTACGCATATATTATTTTATGGGAGACCACGCGTTCTTAATAGGTGTCCGATTACATGGTCCTTTGCATCTGCAAGGAGGCTGGCGCACTTACGCCCGTACATTCCGCCCTTGCATTCCGCCCTCGCTCAACGCGCAAGGAATGACGCAAGGAATGAAGCAAGGAATGAAGCAAGGATGAAGTAAGGAATAAAGCAAGGGATATCTAGGCAGGCAACTCAAAGATAAAAGGCAAAGTCCCAGACCTCTTAGAGACAAGCACACACAATTCATACCTCAATTCATCTTATCAGATTACCCTTCCAATCTGACAATAGGTAAGTTAGAGGTCTGGCGACGAAGCGCAATTGAAATACGAGTTGAGGCCATTTTGTTATTTCCACGTACGTATAATATTGCTCTTACTGGTGCCATGGCCTGAGTCGCGATCCTCCTCTAATACAAAGCTAGGTTAGTGTTTAATCTAGGGTTTAATAATAGGCTTAAGAACCTGCTCAATGTACGCGCGTTAAGTTATTTTGCTATTATTATTTATATTAATATTATAAAAAATTAATAGCGATTTAAAGTAGAGGCTAATAGTAGCCTATACATAGAGTTTCTTTTTATCTTACTTATTAGGCTTAGTGCTCTCTTGTATATAGTTTGCGTAGTAACGTTGACCTGGTTTCCGTATTATTTAAAGCTGGCCCTAAGGACTAAAGCTAATATAGGCCTCGTTAGAGAAGCGTACGTGATTCTAGTCCTTCTATAGAGAGTAGCGCTTAAGCATAAGCTCTGCGTATTACTTATAATTTAATACTATTACCTTATTAACCTAGCCCTTTTTATAAGTAATATATTTATAATAGTTAAGGGTTCTTATAGCTTTTATTATAAGGCGCTCACACCTTGTTCTAATTCTGGTTAGGGCGGTAAGGTATCGTGGTGCTTTATAAATTAGTTAGTAGTATAAGTTAATGCAACACTTAGTGCGAGGCTAAATAATTTAATCTTATAATAAATAAAATAACTATTAGTCTATATAGAGGAATATACTCGCATAAAAGATATATAAGTTAACTATAAAGAGCGTATAAAGGAAACCCGTCTTATATATATATACTTTACTTACTTAGTTACTTAGTACTACTAATTAACTAAGTAGTTATGTAACTTTAAGGTTAGCTCCTTAGCGTGCTTATTAACCTATTTTTAATTATATACTCTTATAAGCGCCTATCTTTTATTATTTTACTTTTAGTTTATAGTACTATCCCTCCCTTCCTAGTCTTTATCCGCGAAGAGTTATACCTACTAACTAAATAATTAGTACTTATT
The DNA here is from genome assembly GCA_010015655.1 of Bimuria novae-zelandiae CBS 107.79. Classification (NCBI taxonomy): domain Eukaryota; kingdom Fungi; phylum Ascomycota; class Dothideomycetes; order Pleosporales; family Didymosphaeriaceae; genus Bimuria; species Bimuria novae-zelandiae. The sequence continues at coordinate 1,492,893 of ML976659.1, forward strand.
ATTATTATAAACTTATCTTTGCTATTAAGACGTATAAGAGTATTATAGTATTAAAGTATTCTAATTATAAGACCTACTCGCGGGTCTATAAGGTATTAGTTTATTTAAGGAAGTATAGTAAGTGCCTAAAAAGGGGCGCAAAGTGCAACGTAGCTATTACTTATAATAAATTTTTTTATTTAATTACTAAAAAGTAAAGATTAGATGCGTAAATCCTAAAGGCGTAAAAAAAAGTAGAATATAGTACTTAATGCTATATGCGTAGCACGCGCGAAAAAGAAGTATTTAGCTAAATAGTTAGTATTAAACGCGAAGCGTGATAAAGAAGTAATTATTATTAAAAGTACTACTTTAGAGAAATTAAAGGGGGACTTATCTTAGCCCTCCTAGCTAAATAGCCTAGCTAAGTTTACCCTAACTATTTAGTTAGCTATAGAGGAGTTCCCTTCTAACTCTTAAGATAACCTACTATTTTTAACGTTCTAAATGTAATAGGCTAGATGCCTTGTTGTACTGTTCCTCGGTGAAACCCTCGGTGAAACTCTCAGTGCTCCTTTAGACTGAGTGGGGCCTTGGAAATCTCTCGAATCTTCTTGACAATAACAGCGCACATATAAGTTTGGCCTTACTTGTAGATAGTTTGCTCCTCATCGAATACAATCCTGTTACCAGGCATCGGCAACCTTTGCGCAGCCCCTTACACTAAATCCTTTTAGGGCGCGGAGCGTTAAGGTGTTCTTTATAAAACTTTTTTAAAATCTCTTTATAGTTAATAAGATTCCTTACTAGTTCTTATATATTATAGCTTTCTAGCTATCCTTTTATTTTACTAGGTACTTATGCTAACGTCTAAATTTCTATAAATTCTAAATTACTTTAATTTTATATTCTTTATCCTTAAGTTCTAAGTGCGATTCTAATTTAGCGTCTAGTAGTACTAGTTCTAATAATAATTTATAGAAGACTAGGTGTATGCGCGTATCTATAAGTAATTATAGTTTAAAATTAACTAGGCCCTTAACTTCTTAAATTTTAAATAGTCTTTTTTAAAGATTATTTAGTTTTTTACTTAGCCGTGTTATCTTTAAGTTTTTTTAAAAGAGGAGAACTCTATTCCTCTCCTTAAAAGTTAGTTCCTTAATTTTTATTTATTTACTTATATTACTATTTACTTATTACGTCGCGTAATATTTTTATAGCATTTTATATAATTTTTATATAAGCTTTACTTTATTAGCTACGTCCTTTGCAACGCTTTTGATGTCTAATAGGTCTTAGTAAGTCATTAGCTTACACTCGTGATTGGCGTAGTATAGCAAGTACCCTATAGTCGCTGATCTTGTGCTGTTATATGCTAGCTAGGTTATTAGTAATAGCTTAACCTAATTATCTTAAAGCTTATTTATATATATCTAGAGATACTATTCTAACGTCTAGTTTATTTACTTAGTTTAGCTATTTATCTTAGGGTGGAAGCTCGTCGTAAGCTTATATTTAATCCTTAATTTAGCTATAAACGTGGTCTAATACGATAATATAAATATCTTAGCCCTGTCTATAATAAGCTTGTCTAATTGTTTAACCTATAATATTAGTTCTTATTTTACTACGTAGGCTAATTCTTTCGCTAATATAGCTTCTTTAATTAGTATAAACCTTAAGTCCTTAGTAAGTTAGCAAATTATAACTAAAATTAAATTATAGAAATCCTTATTTCCTAGTGCTAATAATGCTAGTAGCTTTATAATAAAGTCTATAATTACACTAGACCATAGTCTAAGGGGCGATTGTAATAACTATAAAAGACTATAGGGCTTATATCTCTTAGGCTTATTTTTATAACAAGCTAAATAATTACCTAGACCCTTTTATACTACCTAGCGTAGCCTAGGGATAGTATATTTATTTATAATTTAACGCGTTATTTTAGCTATCCTTAGGTATCCCTAGTCCTTATTTTTATATAACTTCTTAATTAGTAGTAGAGCTACTTACTGTTAGGATCTGAACATGTATGGGACGCGGAGGACCAACGGGCCCTTAGCGGGGGTGACACTTGGTGGGGTTGCGCAACCGAGATCACGTGATGTACCATCCAGCCAAGACATACCATCCAGCCAAGATCATGGACGGTATACCATCCATGGATGACACGACCATCCACCAGAAAGATAGGATGGCAGAAAGATAGGTGGACGGTAACCAATAAACCTCTTGTATATAAACCGACACGAATACCCTTATGGCATTCGTGTTCAATCTTGTTTATCAATCTATCGTTTAGATCTGAGTAAGCAACCTTATTAATTTAATTATGCTATACACACCTTTGATACTAACGCCCCAGTAACAAGCGCAAGCTATTACTACAACCTCTCCCGTCCTACTAAGCATTCCTGCCCGAGAACTAACCTTACCCCTATAGGGATTAGCTATCCTTCTAGGACTTAACATTTTAAACACCCTTAACATAAATACTAACAGGACCCCTAACTCTTCTATAGCTTTGGACAACTATGTCACCCCTATGGGGGATGGCAAGAACAAGGCGCACAAACCCGACTTGTATAATAGCAATTATACCCTCCTCGATATCTGGCTTTTACAGCTAGACCTCTACTTCTTCGACTAGAACCAAGACCTTAAAGACAAGAAGAAGGTTATCTTTGCAGCAACTTACATGCAAGAAAGCGCTAAAGAATAGATCTATCCCTACTTAGTTAAGTACCTAGACATAGATCACGATAACGAGGATAAAGACTACATTAACCGTAATAAAGATGCTATTAACATTATTAAGGACTACGCCAACTTCAAGAAATGCCTCTAACAAATATTTAGAATCGCCAATAAAACCGCTATCGCTAAGCAGGCGATCCAGACAATCTAATAGCAACGATCCGTAGCTAAGTATATAGCTAAATTCCGCAAGTACGCCGTGCAACTTGACTAGGAGGATAAATCTCTTAAGACAATATATAAATAAGGCCTTAAACGCAATATGCGCGAAGAACTCCTGCGCAGTAGTGTAAAAATAGAGACCTTAGAAGAACTATACAAAGAGACCATCCGCATTAATAGGGAATGGTTCGCATTGCAGGAAGAGCTACGCAAGAACCTGAGGAACGTTAGCTTTAGACGACAGGCACCTGTAGTCTACAGAGCGCCGCCGAAAACACCTCGACGCCAGCAACGCAACTACTACGGACCCCAACCTATAGAAGATGTCCAGTTTAACAACCTAAAAAAGGGAACAGGAAAGGCTACAGGCTTCTAAAAGCCTAACCAACGTATCTTAGATAGAACCCGACGACAAGAGACTAAAACGCGTAAATATTTTACATGTGGCAAACTAGGCCACATCGCCAGGAACTGCAGATCTAAGAATAAGGTTATTAAATAGTTAAACGTACTTATCGTTGATAACACAAAAGTAACTAACGAAGAATAGCAGGTAATACCCTCTATTAAGTAATCTAACATCCTAGACAAGGACTTAGAGTAATCAGACTTGCCTAACTCGCGATTCTACGAGGATGCATACGAAGGTTTGGATAAGGAAGAGATAGAGCTAATGCCTTAATCTCCTACACCTCACCCTAGCTAGAACAAACCTGTTACTAATAAGACGACGAATGTTTTCGACTTCTTGGAAAAATACCAACCTCGAGAAGGAGACTTCGGGTTTACGGCGGTAGAACGACAAGACTATGCAGAAGCATTTTTTCATGCTTACCAACCTGACCTGGTTAGTAAAGCAGCAAGAGAAATGGCAGATCACCGTTACGCCCATAAAGACCCTAAGAAGAAATACCCAAACGAAAGCCTAAACTACGAACCATAGTACGACCTGGACCACCGTAACCCTACGCATAAGACTATACGATGGACCCTCTGCGGAGAAGATTAGTATACTATTTATTACCAAGCTAAGGAATACAGCTACTTTCCCCGAACGTACTAATAATGCAGATGGGAGTGGTTTAACTACTCTATTACCTATTATAACGTTTACCTCTAGGATAAACGTGAAAAGCGATACTTTCTACACCTTAACTAAGCGCTAAACTAAGTAATATTGCTACTAGTTAATGGAAAATGCGCATCCGACAAATGGCAAACATGCTTACACCCTAATTATAAGGAACACAAAGAGAAAAAGGGAAAGCATGGGTTCAATTGCATACTAAAAGGGACTACGACCCTTAGGATTAAAATGGTAACGAAGGAAGAAGACGGTGAAGCTCTCCTAGAAAAGGGCCAGCAGTAGCCTCAGGAGAAGAAGAAGGAAGAACACCTTAATCCCGCAAAGCCACCTACAGAAAAGATGTCTTTTTTAGACCTAGGCTTAGGAGGGAAAACGCCTTCAAAGAACTAAATACTATAAACGATCAGGCATTAATCAAGCTACCAGTATAGCTTAAAGAAACATGAATAAAAGCCATACTGGACTCAGGAGCACAGGAAAGCTATGTGTTAAGAAAAGCACTTAATAGAGCAGGACTCTATAAACGCAAGAAGGCCATACCCTATGCTATCTATATCGCGAATAGACAACTAATGCCCGGCAAAGCAATGATCGAATACGAGGTCGAAACTACCCTCACGATCTATAGACACCAGGAATCAATTACCCTCGACATTATTAAGGAAGCCAATCACGACGTGATTTTAAGACTACCCTAGTTAAGGAAGTACAATCCCACGATTAATTAGGAGAGAAAAAGGCTATCCTTTAAGCGCTGCAACTATGCATTGCAAGTAAAGCCTACGCATTAACAAAGCTTAATAGTAGATAAGAGAGCTATTAACACTATAGTCTCGCGACGGACAGTCGAAAAACGGAAGAAACCCTTGGCAGACGCTGGCAGGAACCACCAGGTCACAGAGCGCAAGAAGATGGATGAAAGCACAAACCATGAAATTCCGGAATGCTATCGAGCATGGAATCATATGTTCACCGAAAGAGAAGGAAAAGCAAACCTTCCAGAACATCAGCCCTGGGATCTAGCGATAGACCTAGTAGAAGGAAAAACGCCACCCTTTAGACTACTATATAGCAAGACTAGAAAAGAACTCCAGCAAGAAAAGGAATTCATCGAGACAAATCTCGCGAAAGGATACATACGACCATCAAAGTCACTAGTAGCTAGCCCTTTTATGTTTGTTATAAAGAAAGACGGCACACCACGACCATGTGTTAACTATCGGAAAATTAACAACATGACGATTAAAAATTAATACCCACTACTAAACATCTTAGAATTAAGAGACTAACTCTTAAAAGCTAAACGCTTTACACTAATAGACTTACGAGATAGCTACCACCTTATATAAATTAAGGAAGGTAACAAGTGGAAGACAGCGTTTAGGTCACGCTACGGACTATTTAAATATATAGTTATGCCTTTTAGACTTACCAACGCACCGGCAAACTTCTAAGCACTAGTTAACTACGTACTCTATAACTATCTAGACATATTTGTTATCGCATACATGGATAATATACTTGTTTACTCTAAGAACGATTCAGATCATGTTCCGCATGTACAAATAGTGTTAACTACATTAGATAAGGCACACCTTAGAATTAAGCCAAAGAAATGCAAGTAGCACGTAATATAACTTAAATTCCTAGGACACGTTATCAGCATAGAAGGAATTAAAGTCGCACCTAACAAGATTAAATACATTAAGAACTAGCTAATACTAAAAATAGCAAAGAACATCTAAGAATTCTTAGGATTCTGTAGATTTAATTAATAATTTATTAAGGATTACGCAAAGATCACGATACTACTTATAAACCTTATAAAAAAAGACGCACTATTCGCATAGACTATAGAGTGTAGAATATCGTTCTAACTCTTAAAAACCGCATGCATTATGCCACCAGTACTTATTCACTTTAGGGATGGAAAACCACTACGAATCGAAACAGACGCAAGTGACCTCGCGATAGGCGCCTGCGCGAAGCAAGAGAAGAATGGCAAATGGCACCCTATTGCATACTACTCATGCAAATTCACCGACACGAAAGCACGATATGACGTACACGACAAAGAACTATACGCAATTGTTAAAACGTTAAAACACTAAAGAATCTACGCTCTTAGCTACTCTACACTCGAGATCTTTACGGATTATAAGAACCTTACACGCTTCACGACCACGAAAGAACTTACGCTAAGATAGGCAAGATGGTTGGAGACGCTTAGATAATACAAATTTAAGATCGTATACACACCTGGCAAAGAAAACGGACGAGCAGACGCACTTAGCTAACGACACGACCTTATAGGAGACAAAGTAAAAACCTACTCCGCGATACTAAAACAAAAACCTAATAGTTCTTTAGAACCTACAGCAGAACTTAATCAACTCCTTATACTCACACGAGAAGTACCCAAGGAACAACAAACAGAGGTTATATAATAATACCACGACGACCCTGTATACGGACACCCTGGAATCAAAAAGACAGTAGAACTGATTCAGAGGAACTACAGCTTTAAAGGAATTAAGGAAGTAGTAGCAACCTATATACGCAAATATGCAGAATGCCAACGCAATAAACACGCAACACATCTTAAGTACGGAGAAATACAAGCCATCTAGATACCTATAGCACCTTGGGAAGACATCGCAATGGACTTTGTCACAGGATTGCCAAAGTCGAAAGATCTTATAAACGGAGTAAGTTACGACGTAATACTAGTAATCGTATGCAGATTTACTAAATACGTGGAATTACTATCGTGCAAAAAGGTAATAATAGTAACGGAACTAGCGTTCCTTATCCTAGATTGACTTATACGACATCATGGCATCCCTAAGATAATTATTAGCGACAGAGACAAACTCTTCACTTCAAACTACTGGACAACACTCACGGCACTTATTAGAACAAAACGAAAACTATTAATAGCCTACCACCCACAGACGGATGGACAAACAGAACGTACAAATCAAATAATGGAAACGTACCTACGCATCTACTGCAACAACTAGAAGAATAACTAGATTTCCCTATTACTAATGGCATAATTAGCATATAACAACAAGATATTAGCAGCAACTGGATATACACCGTTTTATGCGAACCACGGAAGACATCTATATCTCTTTAATCAGACATTTCCTACTACTATTAGAACGGAAGAAGCCATTAACACGGCTACAAAAATAAAAGAAATACATCAATAACTCTAAGAGAACCTCGAGAAAGCTCAACAGCAAAGCATTTCCTATACAAACCAAAAAAGAAAAACGGCACCTTAGCTAAAGAAGGGGGATAAAGCATATCTGCTTACAAAAAATCTTCGAACCCAAAAGAAAAAGCACAAGAAACTGGATCATGTTAAGGTCAGACCATTTTTCATTTCCGAACAAGTATCACCGGTCAACTACCGATTGGAATTACCACCAGACGCCAAAATACACCTAGTATTCCACATAGACCGATTGGAACTAGCAGATTCTAAAACACTAGTCGAAACCACCTTCTATCACTAACTAGAGGAGGAAACCGAATTCGAAGTCGAGAAGATACTATAACACATAGATTAGCTATAAACCTACTTAATTAAGTAGAAAGGATATCCACACTTAGAAGACACATAGGAACTAGAAGCAAACCTTAACAACTATTGCCAAATATTAGCACAATACTATCGTCAGACCACGAGAAGGAACCCGGAACGATCGAAGGAGAACTAGATAGGAACTCGTTAAGAAGAAGATCCATTAGTAGATCAGGAAGGAGATTATTAGCCTGTAACCAGCCCGGATCAGCGAGGAAATCGTCTTAGAACGGAGCGTCCGCACTCGAGCTCTCCGTCTCTTGCACCTTATCCTAGGCATCTAGTAATTTCCTATCCTAACGCGCGAATAGCCTCTTACGACTCTTAATCTCTAATAACTTACGCTTATGCCGAGCAAGTTCTTCCTTAGCGCGAGCTAACTCTAGCCGCTTTTCACGCTCTTTATCCTCTACCTTCTCCCACTCCTCTTTAGGAACAAACAGCTCACACTCGCTCCTTGCAGCGATACAACCAGCACAACGACCAGACGCAGTATCCACAAAACAACAAATGTTCAGCTTTTCGCAGCGGGTGCAGCGGAAAGGCATCTCCTTACTACTCCCTTCAACACGACAAATGCGATCACGCCGCTCTTGGGTCGAAGTCTTTTTACAAGGCGCGCGCGCTTTGCGGGGCTTGGGATCCTTAGGCATGGTCAGGAAGGCACTAAGACCAGAACGCGAAAACAGCGACTCACGCGAGTATTTATATGCGACGACCGTATCTACAGCCAGGGGGCGCGGAACGAGGATACCAAGGACGCTATCTAAAAGAGGGGAGGTAATATTAGGATCTAAACATGTATGGGACGCGGAGGACCAACGGGCCCTCAGCGGGGGTGACACTTGGTGGGGTTGCGCAACCGAGGTCACGTGATGTACCATCCAGCCAAGGCTGTACCAGCCATGGATGGCAGTACCAGCCAT
>ML976659.1:1502276-1599173 GCA_010015655.1 Bimuria novae-zelandiae CBS 107.79
ACACCACCTGGTACTCGCTCACATCCACGAGAACTGGAAGGAAGGTATATAGAACTATTACAGAACACACAGACAATACAGACACTAGATACCAAAGACAGAGAGTTACTTGTTCATTCCTTGCTACCTGTGAACCGACACTGATCAGTGGTTACCCTCACAGTCGATGCTATAAGAGATAACCACAGACAGCAAGGAGAACTAGAAGAGACACGACGAGGGGTATAGCGATACCCTAAACTGTGTGCTAACGAGATCCTAAGCGTTTACCTAGGTCTCTGCGTCTATTACGCCTTCGCTGGAAGCTCGCGCGTCGTAGCCTACCACTAAGTAACAAGGACTCTAAGCGTTTACCTAAGTCCCTGTCTATTACGCTCTACAGTACCCGCTACTAATAGTACTATTAATTAACCTGCGTCTTACTCTCTTAAAGAGACACCTTACGACCCCTAAATTGCTTTCCCACGATGCCTCTTACTAACTATCTCACGAAGGAAGAACAGGCGCTTATTAATAAGGATAGTTAGGGCTAGCCCTTTAATATTAATAAGAATACAGATATTATAAAAATTAATATAAAGAGTGTAAACATATGCATCCTCTTCTACTACTAGATCTCCCGAAACAAAGAATAGGAGGACTATGAGCTATAGGAGTAGATAACTGTTATCTTTAAAGGATAGCTAAAAGAACTCTTTAATAAAGGTAATAAATTTTTTATTACTAAATTACGAGACCACCTACGCAAGCAAGGCGTTTTTGTAGCTAAGGATAGTAAGTTAATTACTTATAACATTGTAGAAGCGCTGCAGGGCGACTATTACGAATAGACTAATAAAGAGGTTACTTACTAGCTTAAAATAAATAAGAGGTTTAACTCGCGCTTTAATCTAAATCTTGCGATATCGCCTCTATATAATACGCCTCTATTATAGCAATCTTCTTAATAACCCTTTATACATCTTGCTTCTCCTTAACTAGCTCTAACAGCACGCACTATCTACTAACCTATACCTCCACTAAAATGGCAGCCTACTACATACCTGCCCCCTTATTAGCAGCACAACGCGCCTTTATCCTCTACGCAGCAGCTGAACCAGTATAATACGTACAACCCCTATCTATAGCACGAAAGCCCTACAGACGCCACACGTCTTAACAACGCATATTGACTTATTACAGACCTTTGCAAGCTATATAATAATAAAAAGCGCTTTAGAGGTAAGCTATATAACGTGTTTAACACTAAATTTAGAATCTTCCGAGATAATTATAGCAAGATAGGGCTACCTAAGCAACACTAGGATTAAGCTTTTTTTATTATACTAAAAGATAGAGCGTCTAACTACTACTATAACTGCCTCGCGGGTCAGGGCTATAATCTTAAGACAATAATAGGTATAACGAAGAGCCACTTCTATAATAAGGAGAATTATTAATTATACCTTAGCAAGTAGAGAATAATTACACTAGTACGTATAATTAGCGTCTACCTTAATAAATCTCGTCTTAATGCTCTTTAATTACTTATTAACAAGCTCTAAAAGCTTCAACGCGGGCTAGGCTATAACTACTAAGGTAATAACGTGCTACGCGAACAACTACTTAACGCGTATAATAATATTAAGGACTATAACCTTACCCTCTTTACCTTAGTGCCTACTTTTAAAGGCCTCTACTCTACTCTACGCTTATCTATTAGCGCTACCACCCGCTCGCGCGAGGCGCGCAATCCAAGCCTAACGTAATATACTACTAATAAGGAGTATTAGAACTACTATAACCTCTAACACCCCTATAAGGACGACCCCAACGTAAACGGCCATAAGCAGTACTAGACTAATAGGACCTATAGAGGTAAAGGCTTACAGAGAGGTTAAGGTAATAGATTGCAAGGATTCTCGTCGCGCTTCTTGCTACAAGACGTTAATAACCGTGGACCCTATTAAGGTAACTCTCGAGGGTCACCCTTCTAACAGCCACTACCACCTAAGCAACTACAATCTTAAAAGAAATACTTTATTTATAGTAAGCCTGGCTACTAATTAATAAAGCACTCTAGGGATAAGCGCAAGTAATCCTATTATAGATTTTATTAGATAGCGTTAGCCTACTTATATAACGCGCAACCTAACGTCACTAACTTTTACGCTTTCCTAACTAAGTACGAAGGTATCGAAATTAATAACAAGGCCTAGTAGATACTTGCTATAGAAATAATAACTAAGGGAGATTAGTTTATTACTAAGTTCTCTAGTATAATTAACAGTAATTAGATAATTACCTACCTAAATAACCAAGCTATATACTACGCAACTACACGAATTAACGCGTTTAGGGCTATAGATAACACGCTCGCCACCGTATTTACGTTTAAGAATTAATATAATAAGAAAGTCTTTTAGGGCATTATGCCTGACACGGGAGCCTCAGGCGTCTCGACAGCTAGAAAACTATAAGCGACTACTCTATAGGCAGCCACAAGCTTATAAATAGATACCTTAACGGCTAGGCAGCACTAAATCCGCTTTAGTAGAGGCTAGGCAATTACATCCATAGGCACCCTACACGTCGACACAGCAATTAGTAAAGTCACGTTCCACGTGCTACCTACTAATACGCTATTCTTACTCTATCTAGCCAACATAGATAGACTAGGCGTCAGATATAACAACCTGCGCAACGTACTAGTCCAGGGCAACCAGCTACACCTAGTTATACGTAAATAGGGCCATCCATGGCTCCTTATAAATCAACCTAAACGCACCGCAGCCGCCAGCTACCACCTTATAGAGACTAAGCTACGCTAGCTCCACTAACGATTTAGCTACCTATTAGCTTATTAGCTCTACGACTTGCTTATTCGCGCTAGCTATAATAATATCTATAAGAAGCTTATTAACAAGCTCGTTAAGTACTACTAATAGTGCTAACTAAATTAGAAAGCACCTAGACGCTTTAGATTTAAGCTTAAGGAACCAGACCTAGACTTTAACTATAAGGTAATTATTAATATTATATGCCTAAATAGAAAACCTGTCCTACATATAGTTAACGACGCGACCGCCTTTTAAGCTACTCGCTTTCTTAAAGATGTATTAGCCGCAAGCACTTAGGACGCTCTACGGCATTACTAAATTAATACCTACCTTAGACCGCCTAAGTATCTTGTCTATAACGCCGGCAGGAACTTTATTTCTACTAAATTTAAGTAACTTACTAAGTCACTATTAATTAATATTAAAGAAGTACCTATAGAAGCTCATAACAGCGTAGGTAAGGTAGAGCGGTACTATACTCTATTACGACGTGCTTTTAAGACTATCTAAGCCGATTTACCTATAATAATAAACAGGTAGCTTATCTTATAAATGGCTGTTAAAGCTGTTAATAACACTACAGGTCCTAATAGCCTAGTGTCTACGCTCCTTATCTTCGGCGCCTACCCACGAATAATAGAAGACTCTCCCCTATCGCTATTAATTACTTAACGCGCTGCTGTTATTAAAAAGGCTATAAGAGAGGTATAATAGGTACACGAGACGCGCTAAATTAATAATACGCTAGTAACGCGTAATAAACCTATAACGCTTAAAATAACTATACTACCTATTAACTCCGACGTGCGCGTCTGGCGCGAGAAGGATGAATAAATAGGGCCCTATAAGCTTATTACTATAATAAATAAGACCTGTATAATACAGCTACCACATGGCCCTATAAATTTCCGCTCAACGGTTGTTAAGCCGTACTACACGGATACCTCCCTAATAAATAACAAACCAGCCACGCCACTAGTAATTAATAATAAGAATAATAGCTACCCGATAGATATGCTAGACAACGGAGATAATAACTAGGACAAAGATAGCAAAACTAGTGTAACTAACTAGCATTAAGAACAAGCTTCTAAACTCCCTTAATAAAAACGCGATCGACCTAAAGGTAGCAAGAACAAGCCTAAAGCCACTATAGCCCACGCGAACCCTCCTAGGATAGCTCGTGCAGCTCCTATAGCGTATACTATTTATACAGCGCCTAACAAAGCTCACATAATAGAGGTCTTTATAACGCACAAAGAGAACACCAACTGGCTACTTTCTGTTTAGTTACGTAAAGAGCAAAGGATAACTACACCTAGCTAACTATTTAAGCTATTATATAATAAGGAAATTAATAGCCTTATTACTAACAAAGTCTTCCGCTTTAAGTAATACGATCCCTGCAAGCACTAAGGATGGATTTTTAAGTTATAACTAGTACGCGAAATTAAAGGCAAGACTACTGCTACCCTATACAAGAAATTACGCCTCGTAGTGTAAGGCTATTAAGATAACGGCAAAGCAATAATCCTCACCTAATCGCTAACTATCTAGCGAGCTAGCTAACAAATTATACTAGCTATTGCTCCTTCACTTATGCGTAATAGAGTTATATCGATAAATAGAGAGATCTCGCTCTGGCTACGAGATATTACCTAAGCATATGTATAGTCACGCATAAAGCTCAACCAAGTAGTTATCGCCCACTTACCTAAGGAAATTAAATATAAGTATCCACCTAGCACGGTTATAATAGTTAAGAAGCCCCTATACAGCCTAGCTAAAGCTAGTACCTATTAGTGGGTAACGTACAGTGCTTATTATAAGGAAAAGCTTTACATAGAGACCTTAACATATGACCCATGCCTACTTGTGACCACTACTTAGGACGCCTTTAGCATAGTAGGCATGTAGACTAACGACACACTTATTCTTGCGGATAAATGTTTCTCTAACCTAGAGGAGAAGGAGTTAACGTTTATAGCTAAGCTAAAGAAGAAGCTAACACCTACTACTTTATTAATTTTTAATAGCTATGTCCTATTAATTAATCACACTAGCAAGCTCTTATGTTAGTGATCAGTAGGGTAGCAAGTAGGAATGAGAGACTGAGTTAATTGTAACAAGCTAAACAGTGGAACTGCTTAAGTAGCAGAATCGTGATCAGCAACTAGTCTACATCAGGTTGGTGATATCATGTGATATTATATTCCACTCTAACACACCTCCTACAGCACAAAGGTTGCGGAGTGCTATTAGGTAAAATAAAGCAAAACGAGTGAACAGAGGGCCTCTAGGGCACCTCCTTAGGAAGAACTCTATTATGCAACAAACCTATCCTCCTTAAAATTAACACTATATTGGCGGATATTAGTTATTCCTAGTTGCTTTAAGAATCGCTCATACTTGCTAATATTAGAGAGAGACTTCGTTAATCTATTAGCGGGCATATCAGCAGTTCCTATCCAGGTAACGTCTAAGTTCCCGGCTTGAACTTGCTCGCGGATCCACATCTAATGCACTTTAATATGTCTCAGTTTTGTGTCAAGCTTTTCTTCATCTTTGTTCGCGATAGAGACCGTTTGCTAGTTATCGCAGTACAGTGTAGGTCGAACCTCTAGATTAAACCCAATAGCTTCAAAGGTGTTCATCCACCAGGATAACTCGGTGCCAGCAGTTGATAGGGTAAACAGTTCGGCCTTAGTAGTTAACTTAGCAATAGATCTCATGATTTTTGCCTTCCAATCAATAACCATGCCGTAGAGCTTAAACATATAGGCAAAAGAGCTTCGAGTAGTATTAGGATCGTCGGCAAACGCAGCATTAAAGGCACTAAAGAATAATAACTCCTTAGTATCCTTATTATTAATTTAATAAATGTAGTTAGCGTTCTTAGAGCGTGCTGCTGATGCCCTAATTGCCTAGAATCGAAAGTCGTATAAGTACTGCCACACAGATTTGATGGCAGCAAGATGCTTTTAGCTTGGATTATTAAGATGGCGGGCGAGTATTAAGTGCGCCTTTGCCACATCAGGCCGGGTAAAGTATAAGATAAAACCCAGGCATCTAACTAGGATCTAGTACAGGCGGGTGCGCTCCTTATTAGGTTCATCTATACTTAGAGGAAGGTAAGACTCGCGCAAAGGGACCTTCGGGTGTTAGCTTCCCTAAAGAAGATTGTGGTCATGGCAGACTTTTACAATGTAGGAGTCTTGGATCATCCAGACCTTGCCTTTTACATAGTCTCTAATAATGCGTATTCCTAGGAACTAACCTAGTTCTCCTAAGATCCGTGTCTTGTATCGTTTTGTAAACTCGCGTTCAAACTGTTGATGATGTTGCTTATCGCCTTTGCGGAAAAGGACGACGATATCATCTACATAGTAGAATAGTATTAGCTTGCCATTAGTAAAAAGGCAAGGGATACCCCTCACTTGCGTAAAGCCCATATTAACAAGTGTCTTTTTCAGGTGTTTGTGCCACAGCGCTGGAGCATCCTTGAGCCCATACAGTGCTCGGCGTAATCGCATCATATTGCCTAGCCTGTCTCGGAACCCATCTGGAGTCCAGATATAACAAAGTCGGGCCAGGTACACATTGAGAAAAGCATTCTTAACGTCGTACTGGTAGGCAAGGAGCCCAAAGGCGCACATAATAGCGATAAGAAAGCGAAGCGTTCGAGCCGCAAGGGTAGCTGCGTAGGTATCATCCCAAGTCGTCTGCAGATCTCCTCTTACGACTAGTCGAGCCTTGTAGCTAGTCAAGTAGCCATCAGCATCAAACTTGTATGTGAAAACCCACATTAGCGGCAGAGTCTCAGCATCTGGGTGCTCCTTCACATCATCTTTCACCTTCTCAAATACACCTTTGTGAAGCTGCTCCTCAATCTCCTTGTCCGCAGCAGCGAACCACTTATCCGCATTAGGGCGAGGTTTAACTTCAATCCAGTTCTTTGGTGGCGGTGGTAGCTGATCACGGTGTACCTTCCACTCTTCCTTTGGCGGCGGCTGCATAATTACCGTAGCAAATGTTTGCCAGTACAGAGATGCGTGCGTACTAAAGTGGTCTCCAGGCGTATCGTCTTCTTTACCACCTCCCCGGCGACGGGACCCTAGAACAATATTGTCTGCAGCAATACTAGGGTTTGTTCGTCTTGGAGCATTGTTCTGGCGACGGTTTGGCGCAGTATCTCCAGGAGCAACCTCTCTCTAGCCTTTTGGTTGAGTACGTGTTGAGGCTGATCGATCTGGAGTAATTGGTGCTGGCGTTTCTTGAGGTGTAGGTAGTCCTCCAGCAGCTTCCTGCTGAATTTGCACTTTGGCCTTATCCTGCTTAACAGCCTCCTCCTCTTTAGCCGCATCCTCAACTGTCGGTTAACGAAGTATTATATCACGACGGATCTGCTTAATAACAGGGTCTTCCTCATTGTCTGATGAATCAATATCAAGAATAGCAACCACATGTCGTTCCTCCTCGGTCAAAAGTTGAGATTCCAGCGGAGAGTACTGTTGTCGTAGGAAAACGACGTCTCGGGTTCGAACAACCCTATCGCTTCCTGGGACCTAGATGCGAAAGATGTTTGTTCCTTCGTATCCAACCAACCATCCAGTGATCGCTCGCGATTCAAGCTTATCACCTTTGGCCACCTTCGTGTCTCGAAATAGAGCCTTCGCTCCGATAACATCTACATGCGCTAGAGATGGCTTCACCTTGCGCACAACTTCGTAGGGTGTCTTCCAACCAAGAACCTCTGTTGGTAATCGATTGAGCATGTATATGGCCGTCAGGCACAGCTCGTTCGTTAGCGTCTTAGGCAAATATACTGCAATTCGCAGGGTCCTAGCCATTGTGATAATAAGATTGCCAGCCTTCTCAGTAAGGCCAGTCATTTCTTCCGCTCCAATAGCACGAGGCTTAACTGCGATGCCCAGGTCTACAAAGATATCCTAAAGATTAGCAAAGCCTTTCTCGTTGTCACAACGAATATATACAACAATAGCGTTAAATTAGGTATATATCTATACTAGCATTTGTCGAACAGCGCGCGTAAGGGTGGCTTTTGTCTTGTCACGAAGAGTCTTCCCTAAATAGTATCTGCTATATTAACACACAGCGTGTAACAGCCATTTATCCTTATTATAGCAAGCTTCACCGGTCTTTCTAAGCTGTACAAGGTTAATACTAATTTGTTTAAAGGGCCAGGTTGCAGGCTTGCGTTGAGGGCGTTGACTAATAATCTTTAAGAGCTTAGAGTTAATACAATCCTCGTACTCCTTCTATAGCGGAGCTCTAGGCCTAGCATTAAGCTTAATGCCATCTACTACCTGCTCTAGGTGTTTAATCGCGCGTTGCCCTATGTGAGCTAGCATCTGATGCGCTTCTGTAGGTGTAACTTGTAGAGGCTTCCGCTCTACACTGCTTGGCTTGGTTGACTTTGATTAAATTGCGAATGTGTACAACTCCGATGCGTTTGGACGTGATGCCTTGTTAGAGTCTATAACCTAATAGTTACCCTGCTTATCAAGTGTGTAGAATATGTCTATTAGAGCGCTCCTTAGATAGAGACAGCTTCGTCCTGAGTCGAACTTAATACTAACTGATTGACAGCGTGATAGTGACACTACTGATGTAAAGAACGTGGGGATAAGTGCTACCTATGTGATAGTCACTCGTCGTTCGCTAGTTAGAGTATTAACAAATAACTTGACGTTTCCTTACTTATGTATCTGCAGGGCCTGTGTGCCCGCTAGCAGGATATTATCTAAGTGCCCGTCTTTAATCTTCTCCTAAGTCTTTGGCCGATGATTCGTGACATGAAGATTGGAGCTAGGATCAAGAATCCACTTGTTAATTAATGGCGGTGGAGGCTGTTGAGCAGCAGCTGTACTAAGTAGAGTAATAACCTGAGCTATATTCTAGCTACCTTGCTATTATATAACTGCTCCCGTTGAGTTTTGCGCGTTTAATGGAGGATGTCCAGTGTCTAGTAAGAAATTATTCTTGTTGGCAGAATTCTTATTGGCAGTAGCTACTTTTTCGCTAGCTTTCTTTTTAGCTATAAACAGAGCTGCGCTTAGAGGGTTGCCTTTGCCTAATTTCCTTACTTTGTCAAACTCGGCTGAAACAGCTGGGTCGGACTTCCATCCAGTAGGTCGGAGAGAAGGCACCACATAGTAGCACTGCTTGAACAGGTGCTGTTCTCCGCAGATGCAAGTAACTGTTCGCTTCTGGGTGTTGGTGTTTGGACTAGACTGTCCTAAAACCGCGTACGTTCCAAGTGCTGACGCTACAGGGTTCATAGTGCGTCGAAAGCGTCGATAGTTCTCTACCAGTGCAACAGGATCCATGTATATAGTTCCATTCATCTCAGCTCGCGTAATCTCCTGGATTTCGTGCGTAACAAAGGACTCGTCGATTCCCCTAATTGCTCGGAGAAAGTCCTGCTATGCGCGATAGTCCTAGACCTTAGGTAGTTTCAGTTTAATTATATCGCGAAGGATAGTGATATAGCTCTTATACTAAGTATCTATCTTCTATCGTTGCGGAACCTTCTTAATCTTGTTATACTGCTTAAGTAACTTATACTTGCGCTCTGCTACTAACATGCAGAATATTTTCTTAAGTTGTGTAAGTTATTTATGTAGTGTTTTAGCATCCTTAATAACTAGGATATGCCTGTTAGCGATTATCCTTGCAATCTCTCGTGTTAAGTTATTAAGAGTGTTCTCCTTCTTCTGCCAGGCTGCCAGCTTCGTTGCGTAGAATCCATGCCAGAAGGTGTAGTCCTCTCGTTTAGGTCTTATAAGTTTGTCGGGTTTAATATTATCGTCGCCCTGGACAATGCTTGAATTCTCGTCGGGTGAGACCTTTTTGAATGAGCGTAGTAGCCGCTCCTTGGGTTTTTCACTATAGATCTTCTTAACAGTATCTACTGCCAAATCTGGGTTATAATAATCCCAGATCTTGTATGCCTCAGCGGTCCTCTTTCGTAGAAAGATCTACTTCGACCAATCGCTTGGCTTGTCAAGGATAATTGTTTCCTTAACGATTAGCTTGTCCTCCTTATTACTTATCATGGCAAACTAGAGCTCGTCGAGATAATCTCCGTCGTGGAAAGCGTATGCGTAGTAAGTAGGTAGAGTGATAATGTAAACTGTAGTCAGATTAAGCGTAGGCCGGGCTTATAACTGTTAGTGATTAGTAGGGTAGTAAGTAGGAATAAGAGACTAAGTTGATTGTAACAAGCTAAACAGTAGAACTGCTTAAGTAGCAGAATCGTGATCAGCAACTAGTCTACATCAGGTTGGTGATATCATGTGATATCATATTCCACTCTAACATCTTACTATAACAAAAAAAATTAGGGCAAGAAGATTCAGCTTATTAACGTAAGCTTAGCTAACTATTAATAATAGTACGTTAAGTAGAGGGCTCGCGGCGCCTACATCGCGAGCATCTGCCAACCAGAGGCGACTTTTAACCTCTCTATTACTGCACAAACTTAGGAGCCTACCGTCAACGACGTTAACGCGTTAAACAAACGCCTATAGTGGCAACTAAACAATCTTAATCGTGGCCTCACCTATAAGGCACTTAACCTAGCTTAGGCTAAAGTCTTTATATTCGTTAATGGCTCCTTCGCAAACAACAAAGATTTAAGTAGCTAAATTAGCTACACAATTATAGTAGCTATAGAAGACGCTACTAACACGGAGTTTACTATTTATAGCAATCTTATTTACTAGAGCTCCGCGAAGAGTAAACGCGTGACCTAGAGCGTCCTTGCGTTAGAGATCTACGTAATAGTAGAAGGCGTTAACCTCGCCTACTCTATCACCTCAACGCTTGCCATGGTTACAAAGCAGCTTAGTCTGCTATCTCTCCCCCTAGTAGTTTGTACAGACTCATACTCACTATATGAGTGTATTGTCAAGCTAGGAACGACTAAGGAAAAACGACTAATAATTAATATTATAGCCTTACGTCAATCCTATAAGAGAAGGGAGTTATTTAAGGTTTAATAGGTAAATAGCTAAGACAACCCTGCCAACGCTATAACAAAAACATCGCTAAATAAAGCCCTAGAAACTCTTATTAATATAAACTTGCTGCGTATACGAGTTAACGGATAAGTAACACGCAAGGACCCCACAAACTAGCTCTAATAATAATTACGACAACCACCACAGTTATTACCTTCCGACTTTCGCAAACAGCCTCTCCAGCAAGTGTACACCTAATCCACACTCATTTTACTATAAAAGAAAAGCTGCCAGTGTCTGCACTGCCTCGCCTTCCGCGCTAAGGGAACTATGTAACCCTTGTACCCCCTCACTTCCAGTTAACCTAATACTGTACCGAAACCCCTTCGCCTCCACACCACCTGGTACTCGCTCACATCCACGAGAACTGGAAGGAAGGTATATAGAACTATTACAGAACACACAGACAATACAGACACTAGATACTAAAGACAGAGAGTTACTTGTTCATTCCTTGCTACCTGTGAACCGACATTAATAATTACTAGTAGCTCTTTATTATAGATCTTATAGTTAAGCTCTACTCCTAAAATCTTTCTTACGTAATAGAAGACTAGTCTCTATTTCTTATTATTATATTCTTATAGTAGTATAGATCCTAGCCCATAATCTAATGCGTTCGTATAAATACGATGTTACTATTCTAGGTTATACATCTATAGTAGGGGTGCCATTAGGAATAGGCGCTTTAGTTATTTAAAAGCTCTTTTCTCTACTTTTTATAGAGATTGCTATTTTCCTGTCTTTATTAGTTCCGTTAGTAGAGTAGTAACCTTAGAGTAGTTTCTAATAAATTTATAATAGAAGTTAGTAAAGCCTAAAAAGGATTAAATATCCTTTACTAATTTTAGTAATAATTATTCTTTTATTATTATAATCTTCTTTAAATCTATTTTAATACCTTCCCAGAATATCACAAATGCTAGATATTCTGTCTTAGTAACGTGGAATCTACACTTTTTAGGATGTAGGAGTAGTCTATGCTCTTATAGCTTTTATAACACCTTACGGACATGCTCTTTATACTCTTCCAGAGTGCCGCTAGAGTACACTAGTATATTATTAAGGTATGCCGTGTAGAATACGTCTAAGTATTTATATAATACTTAATTTATTAGTTCTTAGAAGGTTACTAGGGCGTTTATTAGTCTTATTAGTATAACTATATACTTAAAGAGGCTATATCGCGTGCAAAAAGCTATTTTCTATTTATAACTTTTTATAATTTAAATCCTATAAAATCTATCCTAGACGTTAAATTTGGTAAACTACTTAGCTGCTTAGAGTTAATCTATAAGCTCTATTATTAATAGTAATAAGTAGTAGTTTTTCACGGTTATAGCGTTTAGCTATTTATAATCTACACAGAGTCGCAGTCTGCCGTCTTTTTTATAAATAAAAAGTATAGGGAAGGCTATAGGACTATAACTAAGTCTTTACTTTTCTAAGCACAGATTCTTCTGTATTAGCTTTTTTAACTTTTTGTTTTATTTATAGGTAAGGGGCCTTAGGCGTTTTAGCTATAGCTTAGCTCCCTTTACTAGTAGTATCTCGTAATCCTACTCCTTATATTTAAGTAGAATAGTTTTATTGTGTTCCTTAAATAAGTCTGTAAATTCCTTATATTCTTCTAGGAGGCCTAGGTTGTCTAGGGCTATTTTAGCTTTTTAGACCTATATATAGCTTACCCTTCCTAGGTGTCGCTTTAAGATCCTATCTATCTTATAAACTAATATTTCTTATATTATAAATAGTCGGTTCCCTGTTAAGTCCTAGAAGGATAGCTAATCCCTATAGGGGTAAGGTTGGTTCTCGGGCAGGAATGCTTGGTAGGATGGGAGAGGTTGTAGTGATAGCTTGCGCTTGTCACTGGGGCGTTGGTATCGAAGGTGTGTACAGCACAATCAAATCAACAAGGTTGCTTACTCAGATCCAAACGATAGATTGATAAACAAGATTGAACACGAATGCCATAAGGGTATTCGTGTCGGTTTATATACAAGAGGTTTATTGGTTACCGTCCACCTATCTTTCTGCCATCCTATCTTTCTGGTGGATGGTCGTGTCATCCATGGATGGTATACCGTCCATGTTCTTGGCTGGATGGTATGTCTTGGCTAGATGGTACATCACGTGACCTCGGTTGCGCAACCCCACCAAGTGTCACCCCCGCTGAGGGCCCGTTGGTCCTCCGCGTCCCATACATGTTCAGATCCTAACATTCCCCTTCCATGTCTAAGATTCTTAAATAGTTCTTTTTCGCTAAGGCTTATTGTCAGATTTGATAGTGTTCTGTCACTTTGAGATAATGCAATGATGAGAATTAATGGTTGTGATGATTTATTGATGATGTTGGTGTTCTGTGTGTGTCTGGAATGCAGATGTGTGCGAGGCTCCAAATAAGTGCCGCTGCAGCGCTAGCCCTATTTAGAATAGTACAAAAGAGAGAGTGCTCCAGCCTCATATCCACAACAGATAGAGGCCATATAATCGGACACACCCCCTCAGCTTGGGCTTATCCTCAAGCTGGACCTTCGCATTATTCATCTGTCCATTATTCCAACTTAAAGGCCTCTATCCTCTGCTGTAGATCCTGCAGGGCAACCTCTTGATCAGTGATCTTGTCTAATATATCTTTAAGTCCTAGCTTATTCAGAAACTTGCTCCATTTGTTCACTGGCAGGGCCTTTGTGAGTCCATCTGCAACTATGTCCTCTGAGCGTTGATAGTCCACCTTAATTGTCCCAAGTGTGACTTCTTGTCTTAGCTAGTGATTGTGGATATCCACATGGCGGAGCTTGGTCTGCAGCTTTGCGATCTCTTTAGTAACTAGGCGAATAGTTTGTTGATTGTCGCAGTTAATTGTGATTGGGTAATTGCTCACAGCGATCTGGAGCTCCCGGAGTAATCGTGAAGTGAAGATAGCCTCCTTAGCCACTTGTGAAAGCGCTAGAAGTTCGGCCTCTATTGTTAATGTAGTGACTGTATCTTGCTTGCTTGCTTTCCAGGCAATCAGGCCGCTAAATAGCTTAATGATGTATCCTTGTGAACTCTTGCGATCGAGTGTATTATTGGCAAAGGATGCGTCGCTTGCTACTTCCAGAGTATCTACACCCCCAAGCTGAAGACCTAGTGATTTGGTATCAGCAAGATAGAGGAGAACTTGGTTAGTAGCTGCTTGGTGCTCTTTGCTTAGGTTGGATAAAAATCGTGATAATCTGGAGCTTGCAAAGGCGATATCTAGTCGAGTTGTAACTATAGCATAGAGAATTAATCCGACTTTGCGCTAGTATCGATTGATCTCACCCTTGCTAGCTAGTCCTGTTCTTAGGAGTAATTCGATTAAACCTATCGGGGTATTGTGGCGAATCTTATAGTAATCAATAAGGCGCGATATTTTGACGATATATAATGCTTGTGAAAGCCAGATCTTTCTGTTTAAGCGGTCCCTAATAATTTCAATTCCTAGAAACCATTGCAGGTCTTTCCCGCTAGTGAGGGTAAATTTAGTTCTTATCTCTTTAATAGCTGCTTTTGCTGCAGGCTCGTGATTCTTCTAATAGGCGATGATAAGATCATCCACATAGAAGAAGATGATAATGCCGTCCTTAATAAGGTAGCATAGTTCGTGAGGCACTGTTTCAAAGCCAATATCGCGGAGTGTTAATGTGAACTCTCTTTGCCAAAGTAGTGGAGATATGCGTAGTCCGTAGAGTGCTTTGTGTAGTTTGAGGACTGTGCCTGCTTGCGAGTATCCGCGGGGCATTCTCATGTAGATTTCTCTGTCTAGCTTTGCGTGGACAAACGCATTGGTAACGTCGTGTTAGATAAGCTCTAGGTCGAACCAAGCTACAATTGCCATAAGCATGCGGAATAATCGTCCTGCAAGTGTTGCGGCGTAGGTTTCTTGCGAGGTTAGGTGCCGCTGTTAATCGCCTCGCACCACCAGCCTTGCCTTGCACTTCTGTAATCGATGGTGCTTGTCGAGCTTGTAGGTATATACCTACATGCAGTCGAGGATTTGATGGCCTGCTGCCTTTACTAGAGCTGCTACGACCTCGCTCCAAGACTTCATTTCCTTGTGGCTCTGTAGATGGGATCGTTCTGCTTCCTTCCACATATCATGAAGAGAGTGATCTTCGAGCTTGCTTCGGCATGTGGGTGGCTCTGGAAGCACACTTCGATGTGGCTTCTTGCCTGATGTGATCATTCGTCGAAGCTGCGCCTTATCAAGAACCTTGCCTTCGTATTTGCCGCTGCTGCCGGCTTCGGTGCCTGCCATAAAGGCTGCGGCCCATGGGCTTGTTTGCAACTGTCCTGTTTGCACTATTTGTGGTGGTACAGCTTGATCGTCTCCTGCCATTAGTTGTGCAAGGAGTGTCACTGGTGGCGGCGTTGATAGAGGCGTTAGATATTCGTACCCAGCTCTTCTGCCTTGCCTGCACTCAGGAGCCTCTTCCTCTGGCGCTTCACTGATTGTCTCATCCTCAAAGAAGGACTCAGTGGCATGCTCTTGTTGAGGTGAGGGAGGTAACTCTACTGATCGCACCCAGACTGCTATTTCTTCTAATGTGCTGTGCATAAGGTTGTCCATCAGGTCTTCAGTTTTGCCTGAGAACACAGTATCCTCATCGAATATTACATCGCGAGTACTGATCGTCTTTGCTAGAGAGGGAATCCATATTCTCCAGATGTTGGTTGATCTGTAACCAACAAGGTAGCCAATCCATGCTTTAGGGTCAAGCCTCTGAAGCCTACTTTTGCCGCGTTTTGTGTCGTTGGTTATCGCAAACACTTTGCAGCCATATGCTTTCAGGTGAGCTTAATTAGGCTTCTTTGGTTGGGTAACAATGCCGTTCTAAAAGGCTACTGTCGTAAAGAACACTTCGTATAGAGATCGCCATTGGTTGGTGTAGTTTAGCGTTCGATTGTACAGGTAGACCGCGGCTCGGGTGATCTCAGGCCACATCTGCCATGGTAGATTAGAGTCAAGTCGCATTGCGCGCGCTTTCTCCTTAATCACACCCCCTAAGCGTTCTGCTCCTCTATTTTGTGCTTAGGTATCTAGTGCTAAAGGCTTAATCTTGATACCTTGCGCTGCGCACCACTTCTTAACATCGGCCTTGACAGAGAAGATCTCGTTATTGGATTTAATTACTTTCACCGTAACGTTGTATTATACTTCCATGAACCGTACAAAAGTGCTGAGTAATTTAATAATTGACCGTGCTGGGCGGTTATCCTTGAAGTAGAAGTCCCATGCGAAGCCGGAGAATCGATTGGTAATTAGCATTTAGCTCTTCTCTCTTGTTAAGCTGTCTGCTTCATAGTCGTGAAAGTCTATTGCGACTCGCTCGCCAGGGCCTTTAGTTCGCTCCCTAGCTTGCCGGCGTATTTGCCGTTTCAGTTTTGCTTTGCCGCAGGCGTCACATTTGACCGTGGGGAGACCTTTGATCCTCACCCCCTCAGATTGCTGCACGAGGTGTTCGAGGGCCTGAGGGCCTGGATGGCCTAGTCGCCGGTGCCAGGTCCATGCGTTTGCCTTCTGCGGTCTTCGTTTGGTGCGTGTGTTGGTCTTGTGAGTGGCGTGCGCAGCATCAGTAGGAATACTACCTACTGGCCTTATTCTGTGTTCTAACACCCATTGTCCATGCAATTCTTGGAGTTCTGCCAGCACAGTATTGTCTCTTCTCTTTAGAGTCGTTAGGTCTGCCCTTGTGTCCCACCAAAGGCCTTGCCTCTAGAGTAATTGGAACGATACAAGGTTGCAGAGCAAATTAGGGTAATAGGCTATATTATCTAGCCGTATTATTCGATTGCCGCTTGCACTCTGTATATTAAGATAGACACTCTCGTATCCTTTAATCTATATTTGTGTATTCCCTGCCCATATGAAGTCTCCTGGCGCCGGTGGCCGGTATGAGACAAAGCGATCGATGTCGTTGAAGATATGGCAGGTTGTGCCTAAATCGAGTATGGCTAAGCATCGCAATAGGTACGTGTTTAATTTATTGTGGAAGGATGTGGCTTAGAAGCTCGCTAGGATTTTAGTAATCTTGCGTCCATCTAGTCACTCATCATTAGCCTTAGTAATTTGAGTTAGAGTGGGAGTATGCGATAATTTAATTCTAGGTGTTTAAGACTTTAGTCTTTTCACCTTCCTCATCTCCTCTTGTAGATGTGAATCATTTTAGATTCTGTATTGTACCATGTCTGCAAAGCCAGGTCGTGGCCTAAACCACTCTGGTGCATGATCT
This sequence comes from Bimuria novae-zelandiae CBS 107.79, assembly GCA_010015655.1. NCBI lineage: Eukaryota > Fungi > Ascomycota > Dothideomycetes > Pleosporales > Didymosphaeriaceae > Bimuria > Bimuria novae-zelandiae. The sequence continues at coordinate 1,519,398 of ML976659.1, forward strand.
GGATATGCGTAGAAGCAGTCTTTTAGACTATGCCTTTATTCACAAGCAGGGCATTTTTTGCCTTCAACTACCATTGTATCCTCTATCGAAGACTGCTTGGATATGGTACTTTGACCAAAGGATCGTTTTTGTCGAGGTCTCCCCTGTCCACGTTAGCTATTCGTGGAAGATGGCGCGTCTTCGGCAGCGTGAGAGGCGTCCCTGTTAGTGCCCGGGGTAGATGCACCACCAGCAGCGAGAGATAGCTCACCAGCAACAAAGGCGCCCCTATGCTGTTTGCCCTTAATCAGGTGGAGTATTACCATATGTTCTCGGAAGCGTTTCATCATCTCCTTCCTTATCATATCTGCGTCTCGGCGTCCAGTTTCTTAAAAGGACACGCCCCAAGTAGGAGCAGCCTTTATAATCGCAGTTAGGAAGTCCTTTATAGTATCATGGATTAATTATATTTTGGCGACATTGTTCGTCTCTGCTTCTATAGCTGCCTAATCATACTCAGTCAGCCAGGTATCCTAGTTTGAGGGTTGTCTCATTGGCTTAAGGGCCTGTAGGTATCGTGCTCTTGCTCTATCCCGCTCGTCTTCTTTATTAACGCCTACGGTCTGTGTTAGAGACGTAATCCATTGCTAGATTTGCTCTCCAGGCTTGCAGCAGTTGCGTTGCAGGTGTAGCGACACAGTAGATTAGATGTGGATAACTACTTTCTCAAGACTTAATCTCTCCTCGCGGTATTCCTTGTCTTTTATCTTGTAGTCTTCAAGCTATATCTTATAGAACTCAATGTCCTCCTTATATGCCTTAAGTCCTAAGTTTGATAGCTCTAATGGGCGTGTTGGAGGGTTCTATTAATCATCGTCGTTTACGCGGATAATCAGTTGGTAACTCGCTATTTTTAGTGGCGACGGCGGTGTCGGCCTTTTGCGTAGGAGTTTGGCTCTATCTAGGTTAATAATAGGCTATATATCTATTGGTTCGCATCGCGCTTTTAGCTGCAGCAGCCATGGTGTGTAGTTAGTGTAATTAGTTAACACGATTGTTAAGTCGCGGAGTGTTAACAGCGACATTATCCTTTCTTAAGGTTTAGTTAAGGCAGTAAGACTCTTAATTGTTAGATTTAATAGTATTCTGTCACTTTGAGATAATGCAATAATGAGAATTAATAGTTGTGATAATTTATTAATGATGTTGGTGTTCTGTGTGTGTGTGGAATGCAGATGTGTGCGAGGCTCCAAATAAGTGCCGCTGCAGCGCTAGCCCTATTTAGAATAGTACAAAAGAGAGAGTGCTCCAGCCTCATGTCCACAACAGATAGAGGCCATATAATCGGACACTTATCCTAAGCTAATCTTAGCGTATTTTAAAATAGAATTATTTTCTTGCACTAATCTATCTCTAAATTATACTACTTTAGCTATTTATATTTAATAATAGCTTTAATGCCTCTTATCTCCGCGATAGTAAAGACGTATTAGCTCTCTAGGCCTTCTATATTAACTTATACTAGCGCTATTTTAAGGCGTAGCTAACTATTACTATATCCTTATAATTAAGTCCTATCCGCGAGTCATATTTATAGTAGTATTTTCTTATTATAATATAGTATATTATATTTCTTAACTACTTATAGGACGATTAGACACGCGTCTACCCCTAGGTTAATAAGTACTATTACACGATATCCGTGCACTGTAATATTTTTAATTAAGCGTTTCTTAACTTAGTAAGTGTCTACTTAATAAGCTATAATAATTATACTATTACTAGTGTAGCTTATTGCCTAGTAATAATCTAGTTTTTTAAATCCTCTAACTAGCTTCCTATAGCCTCTTAGATCTAGTCCTTAACCTATACTAATTTTAAGATTTCCTAAATCCTGTGCTACTTATATTATTATTAGTATAAGGCATAGGTCTTTTTAATCCTATTAGATTTATATACTCCTAGCGTTCCATATTACGCGCAATTTAAAGTAAGGTATTTATTCTAAGCTAACGTACTATATTTTAAATAGTTATTAAAAGAAACTACTTCTTCTTATAGGCTTAAGTGTATAAAGGACTATAGGTAACACTAGTTTTATAAAGTTAATATATAATTTACGTCTTTTCCTAGCTACGTGTTCCCTATTGTTATGTTAAGATCTTAGGGGTTTAGGCCTTAGGAGAACTAGCCTATCTCGAACTTTTATTATTAGTAAAGCTTATAGTTATTATTAAAGTATTAGTACTATCTATTCTACTAATAGTACTTAATCTAGTATATAAGGTAATACTTATAATAGTTATTAGATACGTTACATTAGCTTTTCTTTAGTTAATAATACTTTAAGTTCCTTAGGAAATAAGTAGTTTTAACTTTAATTTTAAAGTGCTATTAATATCCTTTACGTGTATATTATTACTACTTAGCGCGTTTATGTTGTTCCTATATCTTAACCTAGCGTAGGTAATGTTCTAGGAGGCCCTATAACTTCTTGGCGAGCCAATAGACGTCCCATGCGTGTAGTCCTTAGACGACCACCTTCGTCTTACACTAAGACGCGTGGTGTAGTGTACTACTACACATCTAATAGGTGTTGTCTACTAGTTGTTAAAAGATCTAGTATTTATAGAGAATCTTTTATTCCTCCTATTTTACTAGTTCTAGGATTTCCTGCGTAAGGTCTACCTTATTAGCTTCTGCTAGCGTGAGGGTGGCTATTGCCACGCGTAAGAGGCTAGTCGTGCTAACCTTAGTCTCTATTTTTAGGCAGTCATATGCGAAGTGACCCTATTCTTTATACTAAAAGTAGGTTTTACTTTTAAATTTTCGCTTTTACTCTTCCTATAAGATACTATTCTTACCCTAGTAGCCTTTTTTTAGCTTATATAGCCACTTTCCTTTACTATTTTTCTTTTTATACTATTAGGCTTTATTAGTTATAATAATATCTCTGTCCTTATCCCTTCTTATAGACTAGATGCTAGTTTCCCTTCTAGAAAGTAGTTAAGTACTATACTATTTTTCTAGCTTTTATTTATATAAGTAGTTATCTATTTTAATAGTATTATTTATAAGTTTTTTTAGGTTATCTATCTTTTCTTAGTAGACTAGCTTATCCTTAACTATTTTTTTTAGCTTATTATAGTAGGTAATTATAAGTAGGGCTTCTCCTTATCTATTAAGTTCCGCTATAATCTATTTAAACTCTAAAATATAAAGTACTACTAATTTTTCCTAACGTAGACGTTAAAGGCGTGTTTTAGCCTAATATCTTTTATTAATTATACTAAACATTTCTTTTATAGCTTTATAATAAAATTCTTAATTTTTAAAGGTATCTTTAGTAGCGTTTAAATTATAATTCTCTAGTTTGCTATACTTAAGAAAGTTATTAATTATTAGTATAGCCTATATAACTACCTCATCCTGTATATTTATATAGGTAACTAGAATTTTATCTTATTCTATCTTAAACCTCCTTAGGTTATAGTAGATAAATAGTTTTATTTATATTAAGAACGTTCCTAGGTGGCCTTTACTAGTGTATAGTTTAGGCTTAGGAATCCTAGGTTAACACTTAGTATTCTTTTACTTACTTATTTTTTTACTTATCTTGTTAATAATTTTTTAAAGCTAGGCTATTTAAGCTATTTACTTAATAACTAGCTCTTTTAGTATTTTGTTCTAATTAGCCAGGGCCACGAAAGTTATTAAGCTAGGTCTTACTATTATATTATAGAATAATTAAAGTGTTATAAGGTGCGTATACCTTATTTTAATTTAAGTTAAGGTAGTAAGGTATTATAGTGCTTTATAAATTATTTAATAGTATAAATTAATACAACACTTAGCGCGAGGCTAGATAATTTAATTTTATAATAAATAAAATAACTATTAGTTTATATAAGAGAATGTACTTGCATAGAAGATATATGAGTTAACTATAAGAAGCGTATAAAGGAAACCTGTCCTATATATATATACTTTGCTTGCTTAGTTACTTAGTACTACTAATTAACTAAGTAGTTACGTGCCTTGCTTAGTTGCTTAGTACTACTAATTAACTAAGTAGTTACGTGACTCCGAGGTTAGCTCCTTGGCGTGCTTGTTAATCCGTTTCTTGGCCGTCTACCCTTATAAGCGCCCATCCCTCGTCATCTTGCTTCTGGTTCGTAACAGCTTTCTTAATTATACAGGCAGAGATATTAAGCCTTAATTTATAAATAATTTTTTTTGGCTTATTAAGCGCCCCTTATAGTTAAAATTCTTTACTAATTTATTAAGTTTATATAGCTTTATTAGTAATATTAATAAAGGGTACTTTTAAGTCTTTATATAAATAAAATTTATATTAAATTTATAGCGCTTGCGCCTACTACGTAAAATTTTTTATTTATAAAATTTACTAATACTAAATCAATTAAATATAAATTATTTTTAACTTTTAATACTTTTCGCGTTAAGGTACGCGTAAGCGCTAATAATATAATTTTTTATTAATATATTATAGTATTTATAGCTAAAGTAGCTATACTAATTAAAGCGATTTAATTAAGCCCGCATAAGAGGTATACAGATTATTAGTTATTAAGTAATTACTAATAAATTATATAGTGGATAAGACGCGTCGTAATCCTTAGTACTAAGTATCGCTTATTTTGTCACCCGCGTGGGTAGATGACTGGCGTGAGAATTTTCACGCTAGGCTTCCTATGGCTAGGTTCTGGAGGAACTACACGTGACGAAGCTTGGCGTTACCCAACTTACTGTAGTATTAGGCAAAAGTGAGGTGAGTGGCCCGCGCACAACAGGGGTGTCGCCAAGATGCCGAGCCATGTAAATTTCGCACGCTTGTCCTCTTTTATGTATAAATTTCAGTACCTAGTGTGACCACCTTTCGCATTAATTACAGCCTGGCATCTAGCTAGTATGCTCTTAACAAGCTCCCTAAATACTTTACTTCTAATTAAGTCCCACGCTTCTTGTACAATATTACGTAGCTGGCTGTATATACGCTGCTTACCCCTAGGTAAATTAGGATAATACTACTTAATATAGTCCTTTATCTTATTCCACACTACCTTAATTAGGTTGAGATCTGGCGAGAACGCTGGCTAAAAGATAGGGTAAATTCCTCTTAATTAAAGCTCTTTAATTGTGTAAGCAGTAGCGTGCCCAGGAGCGCTATCTTGCATAAATTAAAGATGTGGATTGAGGCGTAGCCATCCGTGAACGAGAGGTACAACTCTCTCACAATAGCTCTCCTTATTAATACTCTTCCATTCCTTCTCCCAGAACACTAACGGCCCCTTCGTCGTACCTGAGAAGCAACCCCAGAACATCTATAAGAGCTAGTAATCCATACGCATAAGGAAGAAATTGAGAATTGTACTTGTTGTTGTATTAGGTGAAGCTACGAACAGTAGGTATACATGAGGGGCTGTAAACAGCGCTAGTGTAGGATAGGTAGTCGCATCTTAACACAAGTGAGGCGCCACTGCAAGTGGGGAAAGGGAGACTCTAAACCATGACACACCCCTTAGTTGTCACTAAGTCAGCGAGTTAGTGATAACTAACCCTTATCTATAAGATTAATCACAAGCGATATCTAGCTGTAGGGTAGTAGGCTATTATCTATCTAAATAGTTTAATAAGAACTCTTTAAGGCGTTATTAATACGCTTTGCGACTTTTAGGTCCTTTTAAGCTTATTTAACCTTGCGAACTCTAATAGGTGGTGGCGTCTAGTCTTTTGGTTGACTTAGATAATTTAGATTAAGTATGTAGCAATCGTGCAGAGCATGTAATAGCCCACAAATGCAAGGTTTCGCAATTCCAAGCTCAGCAACGGAGGTAGATAGGGTACCCACTTCGGCAGTCGAGGCAGCGCGGCGAGTGTACTTTGTCATCTTTTCGACGTAGGTAGGTAGGCTGGGTGGATTGGTACCGTTCATCTCATGTTCGTATACCTGATCAAGGCAGGTAGCAGCGTAGTTTGGGTGATGAGCTTGGCAGGCAATCAAGAAATCCTCCTAAGGCCTGTATCCAGTCGTTTCTGGCAGGTTAATTAATTAGCATTGAGAAGTAATGTGTACTTAGTTAGCTATCTATTTATCGAGTTTCTTTGGATTGCGTGGAGCAGTCTTTAGATTAGTGTATCTTGCTATTAAGTCGCGACTCTAATTAGCTATAGACAGATAGAACTACTTCTTAAGAGCGACAAGTCGATCGTAAATAGTAAGTAGGTCCTAAATTAGGTAGAGATAACGCGTAGCGATAGACCTAGTAATCTTAGTATTTAGCTACACTAGCGCTCTCTCCTATTTCTGTTGCGTGATCTCTTCGAGTCTCTATTAGTCAACCTCCTATCGGTAGGACTCACGATCCTCAGGGGATAGGTCAAAGAGCTTAGAGGCTCTAGCCTTATAGTTAGTGAGCTAAGGCTTAGGATTAGCAGCCTCTAGGTCAGGTATGCTCTCCTTTGGTGTATCTGGATTGACGTATAGCTAGATCTTGTGATCCTTGGCGAAGTCTTTACGGAGGAAGATCTAGTTAAACTAGTTATCTAGTTTATTAAGAATAATAGTAACTTAAGTTACTACTAGTTCTATAGCCATCGTGTGCGTAGGGCAGACACAACAATTGTGCACTATAAGGAACGCGGTAATCGTGCGCTATAAGGGGCGCGGTAATTATGCGCTATAAGGGGCGCGGTAATCGTATAGCTATAAGGGGCCTGGTAATCGTGCGCTATAAGGGGCGCGGTAATTATATAGCTATAAGGGGCCTGGTAATCGTGTGCTATAAGGGACGCAGTAATCGTACGGCTATAAGGGGCCTAGTAATCGTATAACAAGTACAGCAAAGATGCATCCGGGCTCATAACTATAAGAGCTAGTAATCTATACGCATAAGGAAGAAATTAAGAATTGTACTTATTATTATATTAGGTAAAGCTACGAATAGTAGGTATACATAAGTGGCTGTAAACAGCGCTAGTGTAGGATGGGTAGTCGCATCTCAACACAGGTGAGGCGCCACTGCAAGTGGGGAAAGGGAGACTCCAAACCGTGACAACATCCAGCCACGCTTCTTACGTAGTTTCTCAACGACACAGAAGGGATCTAATTCCTCTCTAGGGCGCCTAGTAACCCACTTCTTACGATGCCGGTCACCAGTCACCTAAGTTTCGTCGCTCTAGAGGATTGTATACTACTACTAGGGAGACTAGTTAGCGTGAGCTTTTGCCTACGCGAGGCGTAGCTAACGATTCTTTTTAGTAAGAGGAGGCTTAGTAAAAGTAACGCGGCGAGTATACCCCCTACTTCGTAAAGTATTCTAAATTACGTATTTACTAACGCCCTAGTAAGTAAAGGGACCCTTTATAAGGCGTAAGAAACTTATCTGCCTCCCCTTTTAAAAGGATTTAATAAATTCTTTAAGCTAGTCTACTTGTTTATTTATAAGGGAAGGTAGATAACTAGTGCGCTTCTTTAGCGTGACGCGTGCGCTAGTAATTACGCAGGTAACTTATCTTTCTAAGACCTTAAGAAGGTTAGTAATAAATAGGTAAGTGTGCCTAGCTAGACGTAAGGTGCGTATCTAGAGGCGTTAGTCGCGAGTAAGGTATTAACGAGTTAGTGTTAATAGGGGAGACATTATAGTAATGTTGTGGTGGACAGCACACGATAGAGGTACAAGTATTATCATATAAATTACATAACGTGGTTCACCACCGAGCGGGCCAACCCCACCGAGCGGGCCAACCCCACCGAGCGGGCCAACCCTACCGACCGGGCCAACTTTGCTAAATGCAGCCCACCTCTAGCTTATACCACAATGCCATTATAATATAACGCGCAACAACTTTATACTAAAAGCGCACTATAGCTTGCTATTTAAGCTATAATTAAAAATCGCGATAAGAGTAAAAGACGTGTTATTATAGCCTTTAGCGTGCCTTAAATAATAGTATAATAATAATGCTAAGGAGCCCTCTTGTCAGATTAAAGGGTGTTTTTAATGAGATGGAAAAGTAATTAATTCTTCTTTTTCCTGTGTCTTTGCAAGAATGTAAGGCTCTTTTATCCTTACGTCTCACGTTAAGACGCTAATCTATTTCCGTTGAGTAAGGAGAGTCGCCCTTTGTCCCGCCCGGAATCGTGCGGATGAACCGGACTGCTGGCAAAGTCTCTTTGTGTAGGGTTGCGCCAGCTACCTTCGTGTGTGCAAGGGGCCATGTAATCGGACACCTCTCTTAACGCGATCGCGAGCCTAACTTAAAGAAGCTAACTAAGCTAAAGGAGGAGGCTCTAGTCTAACGTATACTTAAGCTTAACTAGCGAGGAATAGGTGCAATAAGGGATATAGTCTAAGATATAGCTAATAATCTACTTGCTAAGCGCGGTAGATAGCCTATTAGTAAGCACTAGGTAGATAGGCTTAAGACGCGTACGCTAGAAATTAAGCTTTAAAGGAGCTATCTATATAATTATTAGCAAGCCCTAAACGAAGATTTATATATTATAACGCCCTAGTTTGAGCTAGTTATTAATACTAAGGCTAAGTACGGTATCGCTAATAACGACACGTATAACTTTAACAAGACAGGCTTTATAATAGGGGTAATACAGGGTTAGATAGTCTTTACAGGCTCTAAGAAGCGAAGCAACCTAAAGAAGATTTAACCTAGTAACTATAGGTAAGTTACTAATATCTAGGGTGTTAGCGCTAAAGGCTAGGCTCTACTACCCTTTCTTATCTTCCTTAATAAGGTTCTAATTACGTCCTGGTTCTATAATCTACCCTAAGACTAGGTTATTAAAGTTAGTCCTAATAGCTAGACGTTAAACAAGCTTAGCCTTGCCTAGCTAAGGTACTTTAATACTTATACTAAGGCGCGTAGTTTAGGTGCACCCTAGCTACTAATTATAGATAATTATAAGAGCCACTGCTTACACGAATTCTATAAATACTATAAGGAACAGAAGATTATTATTCTTTATATACCTCTATACTTATTACACCTCTTGCAGCCACTTAATGTAGGTTATTTTTTGCCTTTAAAGCAGACGTATAGTAATAAGATTAGTAGCTTAGCACGGTACGGCACTAAGTAGATTAAGAAGAAGGCCTTTTTATTAGCCTTTAAAGTAGCTTTTAAAAAAGTAATAATAAAGGCGAACATCTGCGTAGGCTTTAGAGGCGCTAGATTAGTCCTACATAACCTAGAGGCGGTGTTATTAAGACTTAATATAGTTCTTCGTACGCTAACTCCACCTAACGTAAAGGACACCCTATAGGAATTAAAAATACTAAGTAACCTCTACAAGATAGAGGCTTAGTTAACGCTAGTTCGTAAGCGTGTATAGAAGTATAGAGATTTACTAGTTTCTCTGCTTCTTAGAGCTGTTAAGCAGCTTAATAAAGGTGTTGTATTAATAGGGCACGAAATAGTGTTAATATAATAAGAAATAGTAGGGCTTTGCAAGGTAGTAAAGATAGTAATAAAAGTAAAAAGTTAAAAGAGGAAGTAACGTGTCCGTGCACCCAATGCACGGATTCAGCCAATACACGCCGAACACCATAAACGCTCTATTAGAAATAAGGCTGCAGAACCACCCACAAACAATATTATTATAAGATTTTCTACTAGGATAGTAAATCGATAGCTGCGATTCATTTGCACTATTTAAATCTATCTGGAAGCTTGACGTCGCGGCCGCTCCGTGTGGATTTGGTTGGGGCAGCAGATGCGCCATTTGAGGCCTCCCCAACATCCGTAGCATTAACAACACGTTTCTGACGCTTTCTGCTCTATGGAGATGGCTGAGAAGCTTTTCTCTTACTCCTTTGGGATAGTTGTAGAGCCTTTTTAGCGTTATCGACAGACTTCTAGGCAGTGCGCTGAGCTGCCTTTTCAGCTCTCTTCTTCTCCTTTACCTTCTTCGCTGCCTCTCTCGCTACACGCTTTTCTTGCTGGATTTTCTCCTTATATAGCTTAGCTGCCTTCTTTAGCTCTGCTATCTCTGCTTTTTAAAGCTATTGCTACTTATCCTCTTACTCCTTAATTAATTAACGATAACGTGCCTCCCTTACTTTCCTTAGTAACTATAAGATAGCCCTACTATAATACTTCTAGCGCTATTAAAGATCTAGAGCTTTGCTCTTCTTATTACGCTTCTTCTTAATAAATAGCGCCTGCCTAAGCCCATCGTTGTCATGCTTAAGCAGCTCATTTTTAATAGATAGGTGGTGGAGTGATTAACAAAGCTTCTGTGTATCCTTGCTACTTTAATCACTTACTACAAAGCGTATAAGCCTATCCATCTTTTTCTAGTCATGATCGCTAAGCCCTAATGAGGAGCTATTGCCTGATTCTTGATCCTAGGTGAACCTATTAAGGATAGGGTCAGGATTAGGTGGCGATATACCTGTGGCTCTAAAAGAGCTGAGGATAGTTAATTCCTTGAAAGAGGCCTTCCACGCATTCCAGAATAGGGGAAAGAAGTCGCCTTTGGTGATAAAAGCTAGGCCTTGGCTTCTATAAAGGTATCTTAATAGCTCTGCTAAGTAGGCTGTTAATAGAGGCTTGAATATTGTAACATTAAGTGGCTAAAGTGTATAAGTTAAATAAGGAGGCAGGACAGCAAGCAGGATCCTATTCTAATTATAGTAGTTAATAAAGTCTATAGTAACATAAGATCTGTAGCCGTCTATAATTAAAAGTTAATATAATCGTTGAGCCTTCTCTTTTATATAGCGATTAAACACCTGCTTAAGCTAGGCAAGCCCGATATCGTTGTTCGTCCAGCTAGAGGATGATGAGGTGATAAAGACTTTATAATATCCTGCCTTGATATCCTCTACCCAGCTTGATTGGATGTCCTTGTTGGCAGCCTTATAGATAAGGCTTAGCGGCAAAGCTGATCCATCAGCGCAGATACATGCTAGGAGCGTGATCCACGCGCGATTGCTATCCTGGAGTGATGCCCTAACCTCCTTCTTCTCCTACATTCGTCTGCTGAATATCCTCTTTGTTCTACTAACGATACCGATTAGGACACCTTTTTCATCCATATTATAGATATGACGAGGATCTATGCGATATTAATTAATCTTGCTGTGTACAAGGTTGAAATAGAGGCGATATTTATCTACTAAATTAGCTTTATGGCGATTGCTGTCCATGCCGACGGTCTATTGCGAGATAAGATAAATGCTGTGTTGGTTAATAAAGCGGGTAACGCAGCTCTCGCTAACTAGCTCCTTTGCTATTGTCGAGGCAAAATTCTGTATCATCTCTCTAGTAGGAGGTATATGTCTCTCTGTAAGCCTTTTGATATATCGTACAAGCTCCTGCTCTTGCTGTGGGTTGAGCTTTCGCTAATTAATTGTGTTGGCTGCACGCGTCGCGGTAACACCTCGGTGCCTTCGTGAGAGTGTAGATCGATTAACACCATATCTGGTAGCAATTTCTGTATATGAAAAATCTTCTCCTGGTTCTCGCGATTCGATCTCATCTATCGCAGCTTGAATTGGATCCATATTGGTGGAGTTATCGCGTGTTGAAAGTAGGGAGTTTTGACGCGTCGGATGTTCGGCGTGCATTGGCTGAATCCGTGCATTGGGTGCACGGACACGTTACCGTGCCCGACGGGCTCGTGCACCAACACCAACATGCTCACCACCACAAAGATAAGGTTATTGTGAGCGCTACAAAAGCGATTATCGCGAGATTTTTTATTATAATTACTCTATAGAGGCGTATAAATAAGTTATACTATCTAAGTTTTTGCGAGAGAGTGATTACGCGACCGCGAGAGCTAACTTTAGGTAGAAGTGCTAGTGCAGCTTCTAGGGACGACGGATAAGCTATAGCACCGCCCTTAGCTTGTTTTAGCTTGCGCTTTACTAGAGGTGCTTTTAAAGCTTTGCGCTTGCCTCTTTAGGTAATTATAGAGGCCTGCCTAGTGTTTTGAGTAGCTTTTCTAGCATCCCGGGCAGCCACCTGTTCGGCCTTTATCTAATCTCGCACCTCCTTAGCTCTCTCTCTCGCTACACGACGCTCCTCCTTCTCTTGCTCCTTAAGGAGCTTAGCAGCAGCTTAAAGCTCCTTTTTATTTAACTTTACTAGTCTCTTTTGCTCCTCTTAGTGTTGCTTTTCTGCCTCACGCTCACGTGCTCGCTCGAACTTAAAAGGCGACTAGAAAGTAGCACCACCGTAGTACTCCTCCTCGCGCTATAAATTAAAAGGCTTGCTAGCGTTCTTATGCTGCTTCTTAGTAGTAAGAGCATCCCTTAGGCCGCTGTTCTTATAGTGTAGTAGCTCGTTTTGAACCTAAAGTTAGTGTAGCGTTTGGGAGAGCTTCTGCGAGGTCTCCGCCAAGGTATCCTTTACTATAGCACGTATGAGACGCTCCATCTGCCTCCAGTCCTTAGGCAAAAGGGCTGAGAGCCGTGCCTTACTCTTATTATTATCCTGTTTGCAGAAACGCTTAAGTACGACGTTAGCCTTTATAGGGGCTATACTAGTGGCTTCAAACGCCTTAAGGACGAGTTTTATTATAAATGTAGACTCTTAAGCACCCTAGAACAGCGGGAAGAAGTCTCTCTTTTAAATAGCTAGTAACCTTTACGTTTTAAAGAGGTAATTAATAAGCTTAGCAGAGTAGTTACTACTAAGAGGTTTAAAGCAAACTACATTAAGAGGTTATAGTATATAGGTTAAGTAAGGGGGAAACATAGCTAGTAGTATTTTATAAGCCTCGTAGTATTTAATAAAGTCTATTAAGAGGTAGCTACCGTAGCTATTAAGTATAAGGAGGCGCTAAGCTTAGCTAAGGCGTGCTTTTTACTTTATTTCGCGGTCGAAAACCTACTCTAACTAGGCTAATCTAATATTATTATTCGTCTATCCTATTAGTAAGGAGCTTATAAACACACTATGCTTTCCTGCTTTAATTTAAGCTACCTATAAGGCTTAAAGTATGTAGTTAGCTAACGAGTATATAAGGGCTAGCGATAAAACACTCCTATCTACTCTAATAGTTGCTATAACTATTACCTACTCTTAAGAGCTATCTTAAAGCGCTGTTTAGACCTTCTTTTCCTCTTATTAAAGCTAACTAAACACCCGTTTTAAGCGTCCTGTAATACTAATTATAAAGCCCTTTTTATTTATATTGTAGGTATTACAAGACTCTACTTTATACTAAACAATCTTATAATACAAGAGGTTAAAGTATAACTTGTACTTACGTTATAAGTTAGCCTAGTAGCGTACAACGTCTATGCCAGCGCTCTATTTAGAGATAAGATAGTCGTGGTTATAGTTAATAAAACGCGAAACCTAGCCCTTTCCGACATGCTTTTTCGATATATTAGACGCGAAATTTTGTATTATAGCTCTCGTAGGAGGTAGCCCACGAGCCATAAGCCCTCTAATATACTCTACAAGTCCCTCCTCTTATTATAGGCTAAGTAGTTATTGCGCAGCGTACCCGGCTGCCCGAGGGCCTATTTAGTGGTTCCACCTTTGGCTAAGTGTTAAATGCGATACACTATATTTTTTCGCGATACCCCGAATGCTAAAATTATCGCCAGCTTTACGCGATTCTAAATCTACAATCGCCTTATTAATTAGTGCTATAGTAGTGTAGTTATCGCGTGTTGAAAAAGTCGAGATAGACGCGTTATTTGGTGGGGTGGTGCACGAGCCCGCGCGGTGCACGAGCCCGTCGGGCACGGTACTGTGTCTGTGCACCAAACGCCCAGAGTCACCGAACGCCCGCCGCGCAACATTTACACCATATTTTAACGCGTAATAACTTAACACTATACTAGGATTAAGTAATACGCTTACAGCAATTAATGCACTAAAGCTAAAAAAGAAACCTATATATACTTATATTATAAAAAATTATAGTATTTCTTATATAACGTTATCGCGCGCGCACCAAGGCGTGCAGGTCCCCTAATATATTAATATCTTTAACAACCATAAACTTAATAACTAGTAAGAAGATAACCTAATTAAATATATTAAAGAGCTAACTACGCGTTACTTACTACCTATAAGGAGTATAGTATAGAATTTTATATCTATAGTTGCGCAGGGACGTGTTTTTAAAAGCTAGGTTACGCGCTTCCTCTACTATCACAATAATTAGCTTACCTCTTAATAGACTACGGGCATAGACTCTAATCGTTACAACGCTAAATTAGTATATAAGTATAGGCTGTACTTTGACTTGTTATAGTAGAAAATTACAGAATATAATATTAAAGAGGAGAATATATATAATATAGATGAGAAGGGCTTCGCGATTAGGGTACTAGGCAGGTTAAAACGTATCTTTAGTAGGCGTTAATATAAAAAGAAGGAGGTTAGGCAGGCTTATTAAGATAGCTTACGTAAGTAGGTAAGCCTTCTAGCCGCGATCTGCGCGGATGGTACTGCTCTTCCCCCTGGCATTATCTTTGCGTCAAAAAACTCCACCATCCAGAGCCACTGGGTGGCGGATATCAAGGCCGGAAAACACGCTATCCATGTGGCTTCTTCACCTTCTGGATGGACAAACAATAACATCGGGCTAGCCTGGTTAGAGCAGGTGTTTAACCGTTATACTAAGCTAAAGGCTAGGTTAGAGTACCGCCTTTTAATTATAAATAGTTACAGCAGTCACCTAACGCAAGAATTCCTTAAATACTGTTATAAGAATTAGATTATACTAGTAGTGTTACCTCCTTATAGTATCTAGACTTTATAGCTATTAGATGTTATCTGCTTTAAGTCTCTCTCTTCTAACTATAGTAGCGAACTCGACGACTATCTCTAAAAGTCTTAAGGCCTATCCCTACTATTAAAAGGTAACTTCTTTAACCTATTCTAGCCTGCCTAGGTTAATATATTTAAAGAAGAGCTTATAAAGAAGTCCTTCTTAGCCACCAGCATATTCCTGGTAAATGTTAGGTTCCATCTAGGATAGCTGGTCCTAAACGGGCTATGGTTAGTTCTCGGGCAGGAGTACTGGTAGGACGAGAGAGGATTGTAGTGATAGCTTGCGCTTATTACTAGGGCGTTAGTATTAAAGGTATATATAGCATAATTAAATTAACAAGGTTGCTTATTTAGATCCAAACGATAGATTAATAAACAAGATTAAACACGAATATCCAGGAGGGATATTCGAGCTCTCTATATACTACGTGAATCCTGCCATCCTCTATCTTCCTGCCATCCGGGATGGCTTCACCATCCGGGACAGTCTCGCCATCCGGGATAGTTATACTATCCAGGATAGTTTTGCTTGGCGGGATGGCATGTCACGTGACCTTGGCTGAACAGCCCCGCCGAGTGTTACCCTTGCTAAGGACCCGTTTGGCCCTCCGCGTCTCGTACATGTTCAGATCCTAACATCACCTCCCCTCTTTCAGATAGCGTCCTCGGTATCCTCGTTCCGCGCCCCCTGGCTGCAGATACAGTCGTCGCATATAAATACTCGCGTGAGTTACTGTTTTCGCGTCCTGGCCTTAATACCTTCCTAACCATGCCTAAGGATCCTAAGCCCCGCAAAGCGCGTGCGCCTCGTAAGAAGACTTCGACCCAAGAGCAACACGATCGCGCCGTTCGTATTCGCGAGTCGTTAAAGGAGATAGCGTTTCGTTGTAAAAGGTGTACAAAGAAGAATTTGCGATATTTCGTGGATACCACATCCGGTCGTTGCGCTGGCTGTATTACTACGCATGCTAAGTGTGAGCTGTACGTTCCTAAAGAAGAATAGGAAAAGGTAGAGCAAGAGAAGCGTAAGAAAGAGCTTACGGTTGCTCGTGCGGAAGCTCTCTTAGCTCAAAGTAGATTAGAGTTGTTGGAGGTAAAGAGTCGTGAACAAGAATTTGCTTGTCGTAATTTGGCGATAGCAAAGGTTTATTAAAGTTAAGGGGCTAATGCTTAGGATAAGGTGCAAGAGACGGAGAGCTTAAGTGCGGTTGCTCCGTTCCAAGACAATTTCCTCGCTAATCCAGGCTAGTCACAGGCCAACAATCTCCTTCCTAATCCACCAATAGATCTTCTTCTTAACGAGTTCCTATCTAGTTCTCCTCCGATCGTTTCTAGTTCCTTCTCGTGGTCTGACGATAGTATTGTGCCAACATTTAGCAATAGTTGTTAAGGTTTGCTTCTAGTTCCCATGTGTCTTCTAAGTATTGTTACGGTACGATTCTATCAGGTTCTATGCCAAGACTCTTGGGTGGATCCAGAGTGTGTATATATACGTAGAATACTTCTACTGTAGAGGAATGAACGCAGCTCTTCCCTTCCTTATAGTTATAAGCCTGGAAGCCTTTAACAATCGCTACGTTTACAGAGTATTATACTAGGGTCTATCTTTGCAGACCTAGTTAGTTGTTACGTTGTTAAGTTAGGACCTCGTTATCACTAGACAATTAGTTAAGAGACGTAAATTGTCTAGGATTAGCGCTAGTTAGGACCTCGTCGTTAGAGAATTAACGTCGTATAGAATATAGACGCTATATAGAATACGAACGCTGTATCTTATAAGGATAGTAACTAAATTAGACCTGCTAATTACGAAAGAGACTGTTATACTTAACAAACTAGAGGATTAGTCGAAATAGATATTCCTTAGAAAGGACTACGCAGTTAGGAACTATATTTAGGAATACGTTAATCTATTGCTAAGCCACAAAGAAGTCTCTAAGTTAGAGATAAAGAAGCCTAAAAGGCTTAAGCTAAAGGAATTTTATAAGCTAAGAACTACAAGAGGTGGTAACGTAAGTAGTAAAGCAGGGAGCGTAAGGGGCACAGGGGGTAGCGCAGCAGGCGATCAAGATGCCGAAGAAGTCACTATCCTAGACCTCACAGATCAGGAGCTAAGAAGATACGAGCTTTGGCAAAAGGACTATTAAAGTGCACTAGCCGAATGGCGGCAGAAAGAAAAGGCTCTTAGAAACTTTATAGAGCAGATTAATAGAACAATCGCATCGCGGCATATTTATCTAATCGCTAACTACTTGAGCACACATAAGCGACTAAGAACTCTAATAAAGCACCTCTGTCCTAGCTAGGGTAAGCGCAATGCTTAACTCCAAGCACGTTATTAGGCACTTAAGAATCAACTATAAAAGGCAAACCTTAACACCTAGTTTTAGGACTAGATAGAGATAATGCGTCTTATAACCTAAGCGGGCATACTAGAGGTCTATAGCAATTAAGCGTAAGAAGACTTTATCCTATTAATTAGAGGCCTAGACAATAGCTAGGCATCAAGTTAGCTATTAGCGCTTATTATAGCAAAACGGACTAGTAAAGACTTTATTAGTATCTTTAATCTAGTGGCCGATTTTACTTCGTACTATCAACGGACTCGACTAATTATATTAGGACTAGGTACATTCGCTACTCTAGGTGTTACTCTACCAGCCGATCAGCCAGCCGATCAGTTAAAGGATCAGAAGAATAAGCGTTAGAAGAAGACACTAACCTGCCTATATAGCAAGAAGCATAGATTTAACAGTTATTACTACGTTAATACGGCTTTACGACCTGCTAATTGGCGGCCAAACAAAGACGTCGAGAAGAAGTTCCAAAAGCTTCAAGCTAATTAGTTACCTATGGCAAAGGTTCTTTAAAAAATAGAGAACAGGCTAGCTAAAAGTAATACTAGGACGCCTACTAAGTTAGGAGAAGTTACTACTTTTAATAATAACTAGCAGCTAGCTATAATGCCTTAGTGTAGTGCACTTTAGGTCGCTACTACTAACAAGCCAATGCTTTGGCCTCCACTACTAAATAGATGGATTCTTAATCCTGGCTCGAATACGCATGTTACTAATACTAAGGCATATAGCTAAAAGAAGATCTCTAATGCTAAGCTAGAAGAAAGCGCGTACGCCGGTGGCTAATTAATACTTATTTAGGAATAGGGAGAGGTCCTACTTAAGATTAATATACCTTTTAAAGTTAAGATAATTTAACTAACGTACGTTGCATACATACCTAAGTTCTTTACGAGTATTATTAGCCTATCTCGATGCAGAAGCCTAGGCATTAAATTTAACTCTAGCTAAAACTACCTATACTAAAAGAAGCCGTTAAATGTAATATGCTAGCTTGAATACAATAGTAGTTACTAGTTAATAGACTTAGATTACAACGACTAACCGCTATTAGAACTCTATGCAACTCAGTACCAACCTAGGCCATCCTACTCTAGCAGGAAGCCAATGAGCGTGAGTGCGATGGAAGCTTATAGAGTGTTTGGCCATGCGAGCCAGAAGGCGATCGCTTATTTATCAGAGAACGTCGATAGAATATAGCTCAGCGAGCAGCCAGAGCATGCGCCGTTGTGGACAGACTATAAGGTCTGTACAGAGACAAAGCTACATAAGTTAATAAGCAGGAGAGCTCCACGAGAGCTAGCAGAACGTCCATTCTATTGACTAGGAATAGACCTTATACAGCTAAGGGAGCGCACCAAGCGTTACTATAATAAAGATCTATAGCTATTCCACGCTGTGGACTAGTATAGTAAGTGGCACGAAGCTTATTGCCTACCTAATAAAAGCTTAATAACGCTTTAATAAGTAGCTTAAAGATTACTAGCTAAACTATAACGTTAATTCCGCGCGCATGTAGCTATTATAAGACTTAATAGTAAATAAGGCTATTCTAAGCTACTTAGTATCTTTAAGGATCTAGGGATCGTCGTCGAACCGCGTGTAAAGTATATAGAAGAGTAGAATAGTTTAATAGAGAAAGCTAGCTATTTAATTATTATCCATGCAAGAGCTATTAGGCTTAAAGCAGATCTACTAAAGGAGCTATTAAATAAATGCGTTATAGCGGCTGTCTATCTACTTAATCGCACACCTACTAAATCGCTTAACTAGAAAACACCTTATTAGATTATTAGAGGTATAAAGCTATTAGTAGCTTATTTTAGTATTATAGGAGCACGAGCGTACGTCCTTAATTAGCAAGTAAAGCGCGAAGAGAAGCTAGAATCTCGTGCTTTAATAGGACACCTAGTTGGATACGATTCGACGAACATTTATCGCATTTGGATGCCAACACTGGGCAGAGTTATCAGGACTAGAAATGTGGTCCTTATGCCCTCAAAGCTATACACTACCGACGAGGTATATGCGGAGAAGGAGACGCTACGCAGAGCAGTAATAGTACTAGATATCGAGGAGTCAGATAAGCTAGAGGATCTAGAAATCGATCAGCCGCTTAACACGACTTGGAACAATACACAAATAAACACTTCAGAAGACAAGGACAGTGCTAAAGCGCAGCTTCTAGGTGAACTAATACGCTAGTAGTAAATAACAAAGGTAGTAAAAGCTAAGTTAAGTAAGTAGCGCGGACTTTTAACACTAAAAGAAACGCTAGAGCCTAGTGCTATATCTAGAAATTAGTAGTCTATTTAAATAGTAGATAACGAAGTTAAGCTTCCTTGCGGCTAGTAACCACTAGCAGAAGGAGACAAAGCACTAGATTAATATTCAAACAACGCGCGCAGACGAGACGAGATTAGTAGTAATGTTAACGCTAGCCATATTATATCTAGTAGAAGGCGCAGAAACAGCAAGACACCTAGAGACTACTTCGCTACATTTGCTGCGGCTGTTAACCCATCCGCGCCAGAGAAGTTACTTAGTGAGCTTCCTAGAACTAGGCTACATCGCGATTAGCTGCCGCCTCCACTAAAGCGATGGAAGGATCTAGAGAAGCACCCATTTAGCGTAGAATTTCGTATAGCTACAAGTGCTAAGCTCGATAATTGCAAAAGTAAGGGGTGTTTTGGCAGGACCATAGCTACTTAGGTAACTGTGCAAGGCGAAGTGCTACTACTTATATAGGTATTTACGTACAAGTTTAATTAGGATAGCTACCTTTACAAGTTTAAGGCGCAACTAGTAGTTAGAGGGGACCTACAGGAAGACTAGGGAGACACCTACGCAGCAACGCTGGCAGCACGCGTTTTCCGCTTCCTAATTGCTCTATTGGCTGCCTTTGGGCTACTTGCCTATTAGTATGATGTTCTGAATGCCTTCCTAAATGCTTACCTCAATCGTCTAATCTATGTACGCACGCCTAACGGATTTATAAATTAACTTAGTAAGCTACTAGAGCTTAAGCGCGCACTCTACAGCCTACGCGATACTCTACTTCTCTAGTATAAGTATTTAAAGAGTACTCTATTTAAGCTAAGACTAAAGCTAGTTAAGGAAGTACCTTACTTATTTACTAGCAAGAGCCTAATTGTCTTCTTCTATATTAACGATATCGTGGTTCTAGTACACCTAGACAACCTAGAGCATTATAGTTAGTTCGAACGAAGGCTGCGAGCTACGTATAAAGTACGCTATCTAGGAGAACTAAGGTAGTTCCTAGGTATACGAATTGTGAGGGATCAGTTAAAAGGGAAAATCTGGCTAATTCAGGATTCCTTTATTAACAAGATTGCAACAAAGTTTGACCTTGTATAAACTTACAAGGCCTACCCAGCCGTGCCGCTAGTGGAGAATTATTTAGCTCTAAGTACTAAGGAACCCAATTCTCAACGTACCCACACTTATTAGTAACTAGTAGGCTTACTAGCCTATATCTCGATGTTTACACGGCCTGATGTCGCTCGCGCACACTTAGTACTGGCACGTTATCTGCAGAATCCAGGGCAGAAGCATTTGAACGCTGCCAAGCATGTATGGCGATATCTAGTTAGCTTAAAGCATCTAGCTATCGGAGCCTTATGGCCAGGTACAGAGAACACGATATATCTCTGTGAGACGCCTGAGGACGATCCTAGAGCGGGAACAGAACTACTGTTTTATGGAGCCTCTGACGCAGCATATACTGACGATCCTGATACGCGTCGAAGCTCACAAGGCTACTTGTTTAAGCTATATAGACTACTAATTAACTGGAAATCGACCTTATAGCGCTTAGTCACGAAATTAACTACTAAGGCTAAGTTGCTTACTCTGTCTACTGCTAGCAGCGAGATAGAATAGTAAAATAAGATATTTAAATATGTACGCTTTTAGCCAGAGATCTTACCTACCTTATACTGTGACAATTAGTAGACTGTAGGGATTATTAACAAGGCTAAGGATAGGCTTTATACAAAGCTAAGACATGTCGACACACATTAGATGTGGCTACGATAGGAAGTAGATGCTGGGAAGCTATAGATTAAATAGAAGCCTATAAATCAGATGCCTGCAGACGGTCTTATAAAGACACTAGTTCGACAGAAATACAGCGACTTTGTTAAATAGCTAGGCTTTACAGATATCACGGAGCAGCTAAAGGGACCATCTACTAGCGATAATATACTAGAGCCTAATAACTTTTCTACCTAGTATTAACAAGAAGGCCGGGGGGTGCGACTATATAGGGAAACTTTGATTAATACCTTAAAGAAGTTAGCTTTAATGTCCACTATAGCTAGGGGGGTGTGTTACAGTACGATTCTATTAGGTTCTATGCCAAGACTCTTGGGTGGATCTAGAGTGTGTATATATACGTAGAATACTTTTACTATAGAGGAATGAACGCAGCTCTTTCCTTCCTTATAAGTATAGATATCCTTTCTACTTAATTAAGTAGGTTCGTAGCTAATCCGTGTGTCGTAGTATCTTCTCAACTTCGAATTCGGTTTCCTCCTCTGGCTAGTGATAGAAGGTGGTTTTGACTGGTGTTTCAAGGTCTACTAGTTCCAATCGATCTATGTGGAATACTGGGTGTATTTTGGCGTCTAGTGGTAGTTTCAATTAGTAGTTAACCAGTAATACTTATTTAGAAATAAAAAATAGTCTAACTTTAATATAATCTAGTTTCTTGTGCTTCTTCTTCTAAGTTTAAAGATTTTTTGTAAGCAGGTATGCTTTATCCCCCTTCTTTAGCTAAGGTGCCGTTTTTCTTTTTTGGTTTGTGTAGGAAATACTTTGCTATTAAGCTTTCTTGAGGTTCTCTCGGAGTTGTTAATGTATTTCTTTTATTTTTATAGCCGTGTTAATGGCTTCATCCGTTCTAATAGTAGTAGGAAATATCTAATTAAAGAGATGTAGATGTCTTTCGTGGTTTACATAGAACGGTGTATATCCAGTTGCTACTAATATCTTGTTGTTATATACTAATTATGCCATTAGTAATAGGGAAATCTAGTTATTCTTCTAGTTATTACAGTAGATGCGTAGGTACGTTTCTATTATTTAATTTGTACGTTCTATTTGTCCGTCCGTCTGTAGGTAGTAGGCTGTTAATAGTTTTCGTTTCGTTCCAATAAGTGCCATAAGTGTTGTCTAGTAGTTCGAAGTAAAGAGTTTGTCTCTATCGCTAATAATTATCTTAGGGATGCCATAATGTCGTATAAGTCAATCTAGGATAAGGAACGCTAGTTCCGTTGCTATTATTATCTTTTTACACAATAGTAATTCCGCGTATTTAGTGAATCTGCATACGATTACTAGTACTACGTCGTAACTTACTCCGTTTGTGGGATCTTTTGACTTTGGCAATCCTGTAATAAAGTCCATTATATTGTCTTCCTATAGTGCTATAGGTATCTGGATAGCTTGTATTTCTCCGTACTTAAGATGTGTTACGTGTTTATTGCGCTAGCATTCTGCGCATTTACGTATGTAGGTTACTACTACTTCCTTAATTCCTTTAAAGCTATAGTTTCTCTGGATTAGTTCCATTGTCTTCTTAATTCTGGGGTGTCCGTATACAGGGTCGTTATAGTATTATTATATAACCTCTGTCTGTTGTTCCTTTGGTACTTCTCGTGTAAGTATAAGGAGTTAATTAAGTTCTGCCGTCGGTTCTAGGGAACCGTCGGGATTTTTCTTTAGTATGGCGGAGTAGGTTTTAACTTTTTCTTTATTATTATTTATTCTACTAAGAGCATCTGCTCGTCCGTTTTCCTTACCTAGGGTATATATAATTTTAAATTTGTATTATCCCAGCGTTTCTAACTATCTTACTTGTCGTTAGGTTAGTTCCTTCGTGGTTGTGAAGCGTGTAAGGTTCTTATAGTCTATAAAGATTATAAGTTCTAAGCAACTATATGCATAGATCCTCTAGTGTTTAATAGCTTTTATAATCGCGAGTAGTTCTTTGTCGTGTACTTCGTATCGTAATTCTTTGGGTGTAAACTTGTGTGCGTAGTATGTAATTAGGTGCTATTTACCATTTTTCTCTTATTTTGCGCATGCTCTGACTGCTAAGTCGCTTACATTAGTTTTAATACGCAGGGGTTCGTTGTCCTGGAAGTGTATAAGGACTAGTAGCGTAATATATACTTTCCGTAGCGTTTGGAATGCTTGCTCGCATTCTTTTATCTAGTTAAAAGGTTTGTCTTTCTTTATAAGGTTCGTAAGTAGTAGCGTAATTCTAGAGTAGTCTGTAATAAACTATCTATTAAATTTAGTAAATTTAAGAAAGGCTCGTACTTCCTTAAGGTTAGTAAGTAATTTCCACTTCTTTACTTCCTTAATTTTTAAAGGGCTTACTTAGATACCTTTAGTATTAATAACATGTCCTAGAAACTCTAGTTCTGTAACATAGAATTTGTATTTCTTAAGTTTTAATCGTAGGTTGGCGCTATCTAGTGCCCGTAGTACTATTTATACGTGTTATACATAATCCTTCTCTTGTTTAGAGAATATCAGGATGTCGTTAAGGTAGGTAACTATAAATATGTCGAGGTAGTTCTTTAATACATTATTAATTATTACTTAGAACGTTGCTGGTGCGTTCGTGAGTCCAAAAGGCATAACTTAGTACTTAAACAGTCCGTATCTAGTTTAAAAGGCTATCTTCTACTCATCACCTACTGCTATTCGTATGAGGTAGTATCCGTCTCGTAGGTCGAATTGTGTGAATATCTTGGCTCGTCCTAGCCTGTCTCGAGATTCTTGTATGTTCGGCAGTGGGTATCTATTCTTAATCGTTATATTATTCAGCCTTCTATAGTTAATGCATAGACGTTGTGTTCCATCCTTCTTTGCAACAAATATTAAAGGTAATACTACTAGTAATTCTAACTTGCGTATCTATCGCCTTTTAAGGGCTTTCTTTAGGAATTCGCGTGTCTATTAGAGTTCTTTTGCGCTTTATCTATATAGTAGTCTAAAAGGTGGCGTCTTTCCCTCTTCGAGAACAATACGATAGTCTTAGTGTGTATACTTAAAAAGGGCGTTGGCTCCTTTCTCTTCCCGAAATAAATAACTCTATTTCTTATATTTATTAGGGATATTAAGAGGTGTGCTGTTCTCTTCGTGCTTACGCTTTATAACCTGGTGGTTCCTACCAGCGTCTACTAAGTTAGTTTCGTGTTTATTAACTTCTAGTCGCGAGATTATGTTATTAATAGCTCTCTTATCTACTATTATGCTTTATTAATGCGTAGGCTTTACTTACAATGCATAGTTACAGCGCTTAAAGGATAGCTCTTTCTTTTTCTAGTTAACTATAGGGTTATGCTTCCTTAACTAGGGTAATCCTAAAATCACGTCGTGATTAGCTTCTTTAATAATGTCAAGGGTAATTGATTCCTGGTGTCCATAGATCGTGAGGGTGGTTTCGACCTCGTATTTAATGGTTGCTTTACCGGGTATTAGTTGTCTATTCGCGACATAGATAGCATAGGGTATGGCCTTCTTACGCTTATAGAGTCCCGCTCTATTAAGTGCTTTCCTTAACACATAGCTTTCCTGTGCTCCTGAGTCCAGCATGGCTTTTATTTATGTTTCTTTAAGCTATACTGGTAGCTTAATTAATGCCTGACTATTCGTGGCATTTAGTTCCTTGAAGGCGTTTTCTCGCCTAAGCCTAGGTCTAAAAAAGATATTTTCTTCGTAACTGGCTCTGTGGGTTTAAGGTGTCCTTCCTTCTTTCTCCTTTAAGGCTACTACTAGGCCTCTTCTAGGATAGCTTCACCGTCTTCTTCCTTTGTTACCGTTTCAATCCTAAGGGTCGTGGTCCCTTTTAGTACGCGATTAAACCTATACTTGTCTTTTTACTCCCTATATTCCTTATAGTTAGGGTGTAAGCATGTTTGCTATTTATCTAACGCGTATTTTCTATTAACTAGTAGTAATAGCGCTTAGTTTAGTGCTTAGTTAAGGTGTAGAAAGTATCGCGTTTTACGTTTATCTTAGAGGTGAACGTCGCAATAGTTAATAGGGCAGTTAAACTACTCCTATCTATATTATTAGTATATTCGGGGAAAGTAGCTGTATTCCTTAGCTTAGTAATAAATAGTATATTAATCTTCTTTATAAAGGGTCTATTGTATAGTCTCATGCGTAGGGTTGCGGTGGTCCAGGTCGTACTATAGTTTTTAGTTTAGGCTTTTGTTTAGGTACTTCTTCTTAGGGTCTTCGTGGGCGTAATGGTGGTCCGCCATTTCTCGTGCTGCTTTACTAACCAGGTTAGGTTAGTAAGCATGAAAAAATGCTTCTACGTAGTCTTATTATTCTACCGCCGTAAACCCGAAGTCTCCTTCTTGAGGTTAGTATTTTTCCAAGAAGTCGAAAACGTTCGTTGTCTTGCTAGTAACTAGCTTGTTCTAGCTAGGGTGAAGTATAGAAGATTGAGGCATTAGTTCCTTCTCCTTTTTATTTTTGTCCAAACTTTCGTTTACATCCTTATAGAGTCGTAAGTCAGGTAATTCTGATCGCTCTAAGTCTTTATCTTAGATATTAAGTTACTTAACAGCGTCTATTACTTACTATTTCTTGTTGATTGCGTCTGCATCTGCGACGGATAGTACGTTTAACTATCTAATAACCTTATTCTTAGATCTGCAGTTCCTGGCGATGTAGCCTAGTTTACTATATATAAAACATAGGCGCGTCCTAGTCCCCTTACGTTAGGTTCTATCTAGGTTACGCTAGTTAGGCTTTCGGAGGCCTATAGCCTTTCCTGTTCCCTTTTCTAGGTTATTAAACTAGACATCTTCTATAGGTTAAGGTCCGTAATAGTTACGTTACTAGCGTTAAGGTATTTTTGGCGGCGCTCTATAGACTACAAGTGCCTATTATTTAAAACTAACGTTCCTTAGGTCCTTGCGTAGTTCTTCTTGCAATGCGAACTATTCCCTATTAATGCGGATAGTCTCTTTGTATAGTTCTTCTAAGGTCTCTATCTTTACACTACTACGCAGGAGTTCCTCGCGCACATTACGTTTAAGGCCTTATTTATATATTATCTTAAGAAATTTATCCTCCTAGTCAAGTTGCACGGCGTACTTGCGGAATTTAGCTATATACTTGGCTATAAATCGTTGCTATCGGATTGTCTAGATTGCACGCTCAGTAATAGCGGTTTTATTAGCAATTCTAAATATTTATTAAAGGCATTTCTTAAAGTTAGCGTAGTCCTCGATAATATTAATAGCATCTTTGTTACTATTAATATAGTCTTTATCCTCGTTGTCGTAATCCATGTCTAAGTATTTAACTAGGTAAAGATAGATCTATTCTTTAGCGCTTCCTCGCATATAAGTCGCTGTAAAGATAACCTTCTTTTTATCTTTAAGGTCTTAGTTTTGGTTAAAGAAGTAGAGGTCTAGTTACAATAGCCAGATATTAAGGAGGGTATAATTGCCATTATATAAATTAGGTTTGTGTGCCTTGTTCTTGCCATCCCCCATAGGGGTGACATAGTTATCCGAAGCCATGGAAGAGTTAGGGGTCCTGTTAGTACTCTTGTTAAGGGTGTTCAAAATGTTAGGTTCCATCTAGGATAGCTGGTCCTAAACGGGCTATGGTTAGTTCTTGGGCAAGAGTACTAGTAAGACAAGAGAGGGTCGTAGTAATAGCTTGCGCTTGTCACTAGGGCGTTAGTATTAAAGGTATATATAGCATAATTAAATTAACAAGGTTGCTTATTCAGATCCAAACAATAGATTAATAAACAAGATTAAACACAAATATCCGGGAGGGATATTCGAGCTCTCTATATACTACGTAAATCCTGCCATCCTCTATCTTCCTGCCATCCGGGATAGCTTCACCATCCGGGACGGTCTCGCCATCCGGGATGGTTTTGCTTGGCGGGATGGCATGTCACGTGACCTCGGCTGAACAGCCCCGCCGAGTGTTACCCTTGCTGAGGACCCGTTTGGCCCTCCGCGTCTCGTACATGTTCAGATCCTAACAGTAAACCCCAATATTATACTTAATAGGTTCCGCCACATAACTTCTAAGGACTTAGAATCAGATTCCTCTGCTTCTATAGCTTATTTTGTAAAAGATTAGCTTAAAGCTTGCAGTACACTGCGTGCAGAGGCGAAGGATCCGCGCAGTGTAGGTGCGCGGAAGCTAGGTCAAACTATCTACTACCTCTTAACCTAAATTAAGCTCTTTTATAGCGAAAATAATAGCTTGCGTAAGAAGCTATACTAGAACAAGAAGCGCAAGAAGCAGGCTAGCAGGCAATTAAATCTATAATAATATTAGGAGTATTATAGTAGAGCGATAATATAGTTACCTAGAGCCTTTTAAGAGGCGCGCGCTCGCGCAGCTATTACAGAATAAGAGAGGCAAGATAAGGAACTAGAAAAGGCTAAGATAAAGGAGTTAGCTCATGCTAATAAGATATATAAGGAGAAGATTATAGAAGAGAAGCGTAAGAAGCGGGTAAGGGAGAAGGTAGAGCAAGACTAGGTTAACGTAGAGAAGCGCGCAGGTATAGAGGAACGTAAAGCTAAAAGAAAGCGTAAAAAAGAAAAACGCGACGCTGGAAAAGCGCTATAATTATCTTAAAAAGGTAAACGCAAGGCCTTACAAGCTATAGCACCTAAAAAGAAGTAGAAACGTAGTGCTATAGCTACTTATAGTTAACTTATTATTCGTGAGCGTTCCCTAACTCCTAAGCTTAAAAAGAGCAGCCGCGGCCGCAAAATTAGACTAAAGAGGATGTAGCAGGCATTAAAATAATCGCATAAAGCTATAGAATAAACTATTAAAAGTTCTTACAATAATAGCTATTGTATGTGGCTCTACAGCCTCATGTCTGTGGTGGGCGTGAAGGTGCCGGAGCGGGCGTTCGGTGACTCCGGGCGTTCGGTGCACAGACACAGTAGAGGGTCTCGACCAAGCCACAACATACCTGTCGAGCCAGAGCTCCATGTACCGCGCGCACGGCCTTCCCAACATGCAGCACCATATACGAGCTGCCGCAGGTTCTGAAACGCTTTCGCATAGTCAAGGTCTTCCAATGTCGCAGCGACCACAGCTACCCATCCCGCAGCCGTCTCCTGCACAAACTTCCCGAAGACCAGCGTCTACGTTCGACCCAAGTCAGCACCGGTGGTTTAATCAAACTTTCGGTTCCTTTCAATGATGCCCAAATCACAGCAACGACCGAGGCACTTACAGCTCAAATTGCCGCATCTAATTCGATAAATACCACAGATAGCGCGATTTGCTATTCTGGTGTTTTGTCTACCACCACTGATAATGCAGTCTCGACTGCTACTCTTTTCAACTTCAGCACTTCTCCGCTTTTTGATGAAGCGCACGCACAGCCAACCTATTTCAAACTCTCAAGACAGCCTACAGTAAGCCAACAATTATTGTTCCCCGAACGCAACGACCCTAACGACTCGACCGATGCTACAAAAGAATCTCTACAGCCTTAGCTCTAGCTCTCGGAGCTCCTTGGGTGGTAGTGGGACGACTTTGGTGAACGGTCACCGCTATGCCTTACGGACAACCCCGTTACCTCGAAGAATCTACTAGCCCAGTACCTACCAGCTCAATAAATAAATAGCTATTTAAATAAAGAACTATCCTTTTAGTCGCCTTTGCACATATGCTTAGCTTATTATATACACCTTTTAAATATTATTAACTTTAATTAACGTCCCTCTCCATGCGTACTAAAAAATTAGAGTGATACTTTAACTTTACAGAACTATAACTATCGCACATTTTAAGCACTATCAGGAATCTATACAAATAATTATTTAATAGCCTTCTCTTAACGTTGGGAGCTCTTTAGTTCCTTAAAATACGCTCATACTGTTGCTTTCTGGCCTGATTCGCTCAGAGCCCTCTTTTGTGGCAAAACATCGTCCCTTCACCATATCGCCACCACCAAGCTCTAGCTTCCCTATAATACTTACTTAAGGCGTGAACGAAGGGCGCATCAAAAGTCACATCTACGTTGTGCGTGCGCTGAGACTCTATACTTTCAGAAAAAGCGATACTCGAACACCTTGTTAGGATGCCGAAGAACATTAATGTCAACGTCGACAACTATGATGTGAACGACGAACTTGTGGCAACCTAAGCGACCTATTGCCTGGCCCTAAAAAAACAGACCCCTTTCGTAAACTGATTAAGGCGTGGGGAATTATAACCTTACGTAACGGCCTCCTATACCTCGCTGAATGGCCTTATAGAGAGTGTTTATACCCTGGGTGTGTTCGGGAATACTGGAGGAAGGCTGTCAAGGTAAATTGTGATCTGTAGGCCGTATAGCCATTGATCTAGCTGTATTCAAGTGTAGTATTCCTGCTGCGCTCTCCACGGGCCAGCAGTAGGGTCTATTTACATGACGTATCTATGATCCTGTTGAGGTAAGAGGTGCTTGATAAGATGAGGAAGCAGCACCAGACCACCGCCACGTGGCACATCTGATCCGCGTCTCCTCATAACCGTGACAAAGGCAGCTGCGCAGCCGGAGGAACCAGAGCTCAACGACTAGTCGCCCCGATAGTATATGTTTACATTTAAATGTATATTTTAGTGTAGAATTACACCTTCAGTGTTGTGAGGACGGGCACGGTCTCCTGCATCTAGAGAAGTAGATAAGGTAAGTTGGCTCTATTTCAGCTACACTAAGATGAGGAGACTGTAGGTACATAGGCTCTCAGCGCTTTTGTGCGCTCGTCGGAACGGAACAACTATCCATCTGAGGTAACTGCGCTGGGTGCGCGAGCAGCCGCCACAGGGTGTAAGGCAGTTGCGCCTCGTACGCGACCTGCCGGCATGCCAGGCCGTCACAAGTGTTACTATGCTATATCTATTTTTATAGACAAAATGCACCAGAATATAATACTATTGAATAAGTTAAGGAACGATGAGAAATAACGTTACTTTAGATAGCTTCTTAGGCTAATATGTGAGCTGCCGCTAGAGCCAAAAAGGAAGTAAGAATGGCGTAACTAGTCGAGCTGTATACTTGCCCCGGTTTGATGGCGATATGCTAACGCCCTGCCTTAGCTGCAGATAATCACTGTCGACACGTTAGCACACTACTATACGATTTGGCAGGAAAGAGAATGGCACGACTTACTATTCTCCTTGACCAACTGCGCGACACTCCCCTAGACGTGCCTTAGTTCTATCTTTTATTTTCTTCTTGTTTTCCTTGTTCTTCTTTCTCTTCTTCAAGATACGAACTAATGCCAAGATAGGTACCGTGCCCAGGTCTGGGGCGTGCTCTCACTGTGGCCTTAATTGCATCCACCAAGGCTTCTCTTGGATACGCGTCGAAATAGTCCATCCAACCAAATCCTTCCTCCGAGTCATCATGCGCTTGATTTGCGACGCTATCAGCAATTAGGCGTCTAAGAGGCGATGTAGAAGGGGTGCCCTTGTAGATGATATCGACGCTGTTGGGTCCCAGATTCCACCCAAAACTCTTTATTGCCGCTAGTACAGTCTTCACCAGTGCATTTTTATACTTCGCGTCGATAATCTCCTCTCCGAAGACGTATGCTTCTGCAAGCATGACGAAGATTTTCTCTGCTTCCCCAGCCACCTTTTCACGTGCGCCTTCGCCCGCATGGTATAGCTTGATTTGAATGTTGTCAGAGTAAAGCCATTTGATATAGTCGCTGACCGTTTGGACTGAGTAACCTGCAAGATCGATAATATCTGGTTGTTCTCTCAATTCAGTCCACTTTGGCTTCATAGCTCTTTGGAAAAAACCCGAGCTCTTGCAAAGGACACCTAGATGGACATTGAGGGCTTTCGTATCACCCGCTTCTTTCGTGACCTTTAACTTGATGATTTTGTCGGTCGGCCTGGCCTGTTAGTTACGCAAAATAGATATTTGGTTCGCCAGTATCTTACTCCATGTCATTTGCAACTTGTAATCAGACGCAAATAAGATCCACTCATGAAACAAGATCTGTGGAAGAATTGTTTTGGGACTAAATATTCAGAAAGGTGGCCACAAGCGTGGATTTTTCGGTATTCGGTCAGTGCCCCGACAAGTGCGGGGTACCGTGCCTTGGCAGTCAATGCGCATCATCAGTCAATGCGCACCCCCCACTAAAACACCTCTGCCTTCAACACCACCTACAGTAGCTAATATGGGGTCTATTAAGGCTACGCTTATAGCTATTAAATTACTAAGCTTTAAAGAATTAATTACTTATAGTAAAATTATAAAAAAGTATAGTATTATATAGTCTATGCTTAAGTAAAGGTACTAGGCTAAAACCTAATCGCGTATAAATAAGGGAATTAATTAATAAAAGCTTAACTACTAGTAAGAGAAAGAGCTAGTAAACTATATAAAAATACTTACTAAATAAGGTCTCCTACTTATAAAAGTAATAATTAAGAATTTCGCTACTTATATAGCTTAAACTAGTGTTAGTATAGCTTAGGTTAATTAGTTTGTTAAGTAGAATAGTAGTTAGCTTATCTTATACTAAATAGTTAGTATAGATAGCAATCGCTATAAGGCTAACTTAAAGGTAAAGTATAGGCTATATTTTAGCCTTTTATAGCAAAAAATTAGCTAATACAATATCGAGCCTCGCCACACATACAATATAGACGAACAAGGCTTTCTACTTGGCATCACTACTCGCTCAAAGAGGATCTTTAGTAGGCAGCTGTACGAGAGCAAGGAAGCTAGGCAGGCCATCCAGGATAGTAGCCGCGAGTGGATCTCGCTCCTGGCCTGTATATGCGCTGATGGATCAGCCATAGATCCAGCCCTTATTTATTAGGCCGCCTCAGGGAGCCTACAGTCGAGCTAGGTAGAAGAAATTAACCCCTAAGAGCATTCTGCCTTTATTATCTTATTAACCTTTAGCTAGATGAATAATAAGATTAGCCTTATATAGCTTAAGTAAGTGTTTAATTACTATATAAAAAAAAGCTTAATAGTTATATTAACTACTTATCCTCGACAGCTATAGATCTCATGTAATAATAGAGTTTATTAACTACTATAATAAAAAGAAGATTCTACTAGCAGAATTCTTACCTTACTTAATATATATACTATAGCTACTTAACGTTTATATATTTAAGTTACTTTTAGTTACCTACTCTATAGAGCTATTAGCATTCCTCTATAGGTGCTAAGGGCTATTATTAATAGCTAAAAGAGACTTTTTTAGTTCCTTTTAGGCTATTTAGTAGAGCTTTATTAAATAGCTATTAATTTTTAATACTTTTAAGGCTACTAGTATATTACCGCTTAATTTAGAAGCTATACTTTAATAATTTACGAAAGCAAGCTAGCCTAAGTAAGAATTAAAAAAAAGTTTAGCCTTAGTACTTAGCGCTTTTAACTAGAGTCTCCCCCCCAGATTTAACCCAACCCCAGATTTAACCCAGCAAAATCAACACTACGCACGCGATCGCATTGCGCGTCGCGTGCGCTTTGCCAGCCCCTCTAATAAACTATCTACTAAATAATCCGAACCTTCCGCTTCCTCCTAACTATCTTCTTCTAGTACTACAACCTTTTATAGGCGCCCCCTTACTTATTTTATTATTAGCTTTGCCTCCTCCTCGCGGGCGATCTGTAACACTTCCGTTATTATATAGATTAATTAACCTTTTAGTTAAACTCTTTTTCCTTTTTTAGCCTTCTTTTGCTTCTAAAGAAGCTTAGACTAATCTACAATCTACTTAGCTTAAATAGCTATTATAGCATTCTATATTTTGTAGAGGCGTGTTATCCGCTCTACGTAGCGTTTTACTAGCAAGAGGACTGCGGGATCCTCGCGAAGCAACTCTATAAATTGCTTATTTAATTTTAGTAGTTCTACTAGCTCTAGAGGAGAGCTCTATAGTAGAGAAAGATCTAGATTAGTTGCTTATTATAGTATAGCTAGGACAGGTAGTGGCGGGGGTAACTTGCAAGGCAGGTTACTAAGGACGCGTATAGGTAACGCAGGCTATAAGCTAGTAGCACGCTATTTACTAAGTATATTTTTCTTTAATATTGCCTTCTCTCGTGCGCAGGATAGTAATTTTATCCACTCTAATCGCGGGATATGCTGTAAGCTAAGCCGGGATATTATATACGTCTTATAGGAGTGATACCGTTTAAACGCTGAAAAGATACTAAGATTAAGAGGTTAGAGAATATATAAGTAATAAGCAGGCATAATTAGAAGATTAATCTAATTTCTTATATAGTAGGCGATAAAATCTGCGCGTATATAACTTCTATGTCTATCCGCGATAAGTAAACGCTAGCGCCCCGCAGCCTTATCGCGGGTTAATAGATTAAATACTCTCTTTAGCCATTCTAGACCCAGGTTATTTAATGTTTAGCCATTCTTACTAGTAGCAAAATGCCACCCTAGAGGCGATTACTTATTAATCTATCGTGTATTAATATTATTTCTTTTAAAGATTAGGAGGGAAGCCAGCGCTTCGCCTATAGCATTAATATACTTAATATCTGTAACCTATTCTTGCTTCCTAGCAATTACTTTATCCTTTTAAGCAGCATTAAGGTACACTAATACCTTTATAATCTGCTCCTTACTAACACTAAATCCTAACTTATCTATATTCTATATATCCGAAGGGAGGTACGCATGCTCCTCTATTTTTAAAGCTATTGCATTAAACCAGCGCTCTACACGCGCGTAGGATGCTCCTTCCTTTTATAAATGCTTAAGAAGCCTAGCAAATACCCCTTTTATTTTAGGGTTCCTCTTTTAGAAACGTGTAATCTATTTATTATTAATATAAGAAAGTAATTATAAAGAAAGGGTTAGTTATAACGCGTGCGTAACGCGTACGGCCCGCATAAGAAGGGTAAGCTCCTTTAGGATTAAGTAGGTAATTTAGGTTCTAGTAATAGTGTAGTTCTTAATCTATTATACAAGAGTCTTTTCTTTTGTGTTTAATAGGATCTAAGCTATTTTGTGGCTTACAGACTGCGTTAAGCTATTATAATGCCTACGGTGTAAGGTGCGTCGCGAAACTTCAAAGAAGTCTGCAGCAGAATTTAAAGAAGAAAAATCTTTATTTTAAAAGGTATATAAAGCCTTCTGTATTTAAATTTCGCGATTTAATTATCTTTTTAGTGTTTAGGGAGGCATTAGTGGGGATAACGCGTGATGCATGCGCGTCGCGTGCTTTTACTGGGTTAAATCTGGGGTTGGGTCAAATCTGGGGGGGAGACTCTAGAGGAAAATTAATAAGCTTATTAAGCCTATAGTAGCTATAGGAGGTAGTGACAAAGTAAAGAAGCTAAGCTAGACTATACACTTAATTACTATTAAGAAATAGTTAGTAGAGTATAAGAATAAGGGACTACGTATAGCCCTAGGTAGTAAGAAGAGGCATAGTAAGTATAGCAAGCCTCTATAGCAAGATTAGCCTAATAAATACTATAGAGTGGCAACTTTCTGATCCCTAAGGAGTGTATAAAAAGCACGTAATTATCTATAGCAAAGAGAGGTCGAAAAGAAGCAACTATAACTATAAAAAGCTAAGGAAGCTAAAGCTTAAAGGGCTAGCTAGTAGTTTAAGGCTAGGCTTCTTAAAAAGAGGCGCGTTATAAAGGCTAAGACTTAAGTAGCTTAAGTAAAGGAGAAAGCTAATTAGGTAGTTAAGTAAGTATAAAAGTAGTAGGCTTATAAAGCTTAGTAATAACTTTAGAATTATTTAAAACTTGCTAAAAGGGAAAGCAAAAAGGCTATAAAGCTACTTTAAAGAGTAATTTAGAAAAAAAAGTATAGTATTAAGGCTATAAATACTATTAAGGCTAAAGGTACTATATCGCGACGCCTATAGCTTTAGTTATAAAGGGGCCATAATATTAAAACTCTAAATAGATTTTTATAGCTAGAATTAATTCTTAAGCTCTATAGAGCTCTCCGCTAGAAAATCTCGTGAATAGAGCTATTGTGTAGAGCTCTATAGCCTCATGTTCTGTTAAGTTGTTTTGGTGGGGGGTGCGCATTGACTGATGATGCGCATTGACTGCCAAGGCACGGTACTGTCAGACGCACGTGAAAGCGGCCAGAGGCTGCGAGCTACAACGCCTAGAGCACTCGGACTTAGGCAATTAAGTATACTACTGCGTATTCTACTACACAACGCCAATACCTTTCGCGATTCTCGCGGATGCTTTTCTAGAGCGGTACATCATACTCCTTATCAGCAGACTTGCCAACAATCAATTCGCTGTCAGAGCGAGAAAGTGCGCTTCAATTACCGCACTAGGTGTCCAAGCTCCTTATACGAGGCCGTAAGTCGAGATAACTGCAAGAAGCGTACCCGTAGACCTCCCGCTAGCACCTGCATTTCAAGCACCACTACAGGCCAATCAGGGCACTCCTTCGGATGGCACTCGCAGGCCTATGCATTTCGGAATGTTACGTTGCGGCGTACACGAACCAAGCAAGTTTTTCGCATAACAGGTCGCAGATTCCTAACTAGAGACGCCCCCTGCCCCCGCTTTAACTATTCCTGCTGATGACGCGTGTTGGTGGTGTGGAGTAGTAGTAAGACTAGGGATGTGGTGTTGCCACAGTTCTGCAGGAGCCATCAGCCGTCTAAGCTTTCCACTTTTCGCGTACAATACCCTAACATTACCCAAAGCATCAGGAGTGCAACTCCCAAAGAACGTTAACCATAGAGATCAAGGCAAACTCAGATAGCCATATAGACGTTTGAAGATCAGCAGCCGTTTACTACGATAATTCAACAAACGAGAATGTCGTTTCGCAATATCTAGTCACCGAATATCTAAAGAAGACAATAGGCCTGATCGACGACAAAAAGCGAGGGTCGGTCTAGACATCGGAAAATGTCAATGGATATATAGAACTAGAATGGCGTTAGGACCATAGCAACCGCAAAGAGTCCACGAAGTTCCTCGTCTCATCGAACTATAGGCCAGGATACGATGTGGTGTTGAGCGAGGAGAACCGAATATTAAGCGAGAACCAAATACTAAGCGAGAAGAACCAAATATTAAGCAAGTCTCTATCGTGGAATTTTCGCCACCTAAGCTTTAAGCCTGAGAACATCTAGTGCTTCTTATTTAGAGTTATACAACAGCGCGCTGGCTTCTCATAATGCATTAACTTAGCCATTAACTTTTACGCGCGGTGTACACAAGGATTGAAAATTACATAAAATCTATTAACTTAGTAAAGCGCTTCTGTATTTTTCTAGTACTTAACTTATTACTTAAAGATGCTCGATACCCTTTTTAACTTATAATACATCTTCCTAAAAGCGCACATAGATTCTTAAATAGTGCAAAGTGTCTAAGCTGCTAGATATAGTTATGCACGCGACCGAGTTAGGTTTAGGAATAGAATATTTGGCTCTATAGCGACTTGACGAAAAACCCTGTAAGCCGGAAACGACTAATTAGCTGACAAGAAATTTGGACTCTATCTTAATTATGACTATCTGACTGGTAGAATCTTTCACACAGGGCCTTTCTTTACGTAGGGACAGACGTAATTAAGCAGAAAGTTCTTCTCTAGCGCGGTTATAGAAATACTACGGTTACTATTAGCCTTAAATACGGTGCCGCGACAGGATCCATAGCGCAGGGTTATTAGGCTAAGCAGCGTATAAGATAAGCCTCCTACAAAAGAAGCGCGATTATAGTACTACCCACAAGTTAGTATTCTTAATTAACAGATTCCCTACGCAGCAATACTGTAGGAGCTAGCTAAGATAACAAATAATTAAGTTAACGTTTATATAGTATTACCTAATTAGCTGTGTATTTACTATAGTACGTAGAGTGGCTGCCAGCTACGTTAACAGGCTGAATTATCTTCGAAAGCTAAGCCCTT
Source organism: Bimuria novae-zelandiae CBS 107.79 (assembly GCA_010015655.1). Classification (NCBI taxonomy): domain Eukaryota; kingdom Fungi; phylum Ascomycota; class Dothideomycetes; order Pleosporales; family Didymosphaeriaceae; genus Bimuria; species Bimuria novae-zelandiae. Next base: position 1,556,464 of record ML976659.1, read on the forward strand.
AATTAGTCTCTCAGTGCTACCGTGCATAGTTATTAGTTATACATTCCCTAATTAAGCTTAGCTAGGATAGAGCTCACAGTCAAATACATTATAACTAATATAATAAGAGGTGGTGCTGATAAGCAGACCTGCCAACAATTAATTAAGTAGGGCTTACGAGGTGAAGATTGAATTGATTAATTACCAATTTAGGTTAGATAATTCCCTATATAGGCTTAAACCCTACTCTATTGGGTTAGCGGCGACTTTTAGAGAGCAGATTGAGTGCTCCTTCTACGACTGTGACTTAGACTCTTTTTCTTCGGAAAGGTGGGGTCCATAACCGTCAATTACGCATGAGTCGCAGCGGACGGGCATGAAAGTGGTGGACGACTGGATCTACGGCTGCTAGAGCATGTGAGTACTAATTGACCACCAAGTGATGCAGGTGCTAACGGGACTAAACAGCGCGCGCACTGGCACTAGTAAAGCCTCTTCCCAACCACACGCAGCGTACACAAGGCTTAAATATTACAACTAATATTAGTTTGGCTTACAGTAACACTCGTGTTCTAAGTCCTATTTCTTATTGTACGTTGGGAGGTCGGTACAAAGTTGGTTTGACTCTAACAGGCACAAAATACAGAGCATTCGCAGGATTTATAAGACAAAAATTATACTAGAAACCTTATCCACTGCAGGTACGGCTGCGGCTGCGGTGAGAGAAAGAAGAGCAGGGATAGCCGCGATGTTGTGGATTGTGAATTGCATCTTGACTGTGTGATCGTATCTAAGGGGCAAGATGGAGATGCTGAAACAAAAAGAAAGAAAGAAGGGATGCCTTGAATAAGAGTGTAAGAATGAAGAGAGTGTGTTGGAGAGAGTGTCGAACTATGTGGCAGTCTGTCCAGTTTAAGTATACACTTCCTAAAAGTCCAACTGTCTATATACGAAGAGTAAGAAGCCCTCGTGTAGAACCCTCGCGGCATATCTTTTTCCGTGACCTTGGCTGCTTCTTTCATGAACTCAAAGTTAACAATGGGCAATCAGCTGGAAATCGGAATGTCTCGACTTTGGGCGCTTCAAAGCCCGATGCAGTGCTAGCACGGGCTTGGTGTACCGATGATGTAAGCTCTTGGAGGAGATTTTGGAATAACTGGGCTTGGATCCGCCATGGCAAACCTTGGTTCCGGGTACGAGATTGCGTTTGATATGCCCGATGTGACGAGATGGTGACAAAGGCAAAAGGTTGAAACCAACGCTCAGAAGAATCAATACTCCGATTGGATCAAATCACGTCAGCCTCGTTAGAACTATTCGTGTCGCCGGCCTTTTGCGAATTGTCCATCTGTATTTGTATGGATTTTACCATTGGTTCGGGATGGCGTCAGCAGCCAAGTACAAAATCATATCGGGATTGGTGCGGATTGCGGAGTGAGCGGAATAACTAAGTACGCGCTCTCATTATGTCGCTTGGGCATACCGCAATTAAGAGCTCTAGCGGCATCCATCCATAGGTCCAACTGAGCAGGCTACTTGTCACGTGATTGCATGATTCCCTGGGCAAGCCGACGAAGTCGGAGCGCAGACCTTGGAGCGCCTTCACACTCAGTTTAAACTACCATCGAAGAGCGAACGCACAAGCAGTGGGTAGGATGTGTGTCTATATCCTTCGAAAGTAGAACCCGCAGGGGTGGGGGGGGGGGGGGGGGAACTTGGTCGAATGTGCGCATTGACTAAACGAACATGTAGTGTATACACTGCCTACCGATCCTTGCAAGAATTGAGCTGGCGTTTGGAACTATCTATACATACTTATTAATACACCAAGACTTCGCCGCTATGCCTAGTTTCGGTGGCATAGTTTCGCTTCGATCCAGTGACCAACAGCTGCAACTTGCCCTTCTTCCCTGGCGCGTATTTGACCGTCGCACCTTGTTTTACAGCAAAAGGCTTGCCGGAAGGCTTACCATTGATGGCCCACATTGCCTCCAGTGTCACGCCAGGATCCCAACGCCCGACACTGGCTTGCACCTCCGCTCCCTTGTGCACAGCCTTCGCCTTGATTGCAGGTAACGCTTGGCGTGCGACAGCAGCCTGTCTACCACCCCGTTGGATCACTTCTTTCCATTGATTCCCTCGCGTCGATGGCGCTACCGCACTTAGGGACAATGGTGACGTGCCATCCGGTGCATGATCCTTGATCCAACCATCCACCAGCTCAAGGTAATCCCAAATTTTTCGATCCTGGTAATTTCCTCCATGGGACTTCTCCGGCAGTATCGTGACGTTCGCCCAGCCTGCGCCACCGACCGCGTCCGTACGTTTGGCAAATTCCTGGACGCCTTCATTGAGGTAGTAGTCGTCCCAAGTGCCGACGTAGATGTAGATGCGGCCAGCCAACGCTGCACCCAGGTTGCGAGAGCCTTCCCAGTTGCTGGTAATGTAGTTGCTCAGGTCGAATGGCTTCCACAATTCGACTGCTTCAGGGTAAATCTCGCCGGTGACTTTGTCCCACGGCTCCAGCGGATAGTTGTTGTAGCCTTGAACGCCGAAAATCGCGTTCCAGATGTCCCATTGATTGAAGCTTCGACTGGCGGTACCAAATGTAAGCTCCCAGTGGTTCTCTTGCGCGACACTAGCGAGGATTACCTCAGTTCCGTTGCGATGAGTTCGGATAGAGGGAACGAAGCTGCCGTCCGTGCGTTGGTATGCATTGGCGCTGGTATATAGCTCAATATCTTGATGACGATGGAAATCGAGCGAGTCCGGGTACGACGAGAAGCAGACACCAAATAAGTCAGGCCTGTAGATGACATTGGCGATCGATTCCCAACCTCCCGTCGATCCACCCTCTTGGACGCGAGCGTACGGTGCACGGATGGTGTGGAACAGTTTTTCAATGTGGGAAATTAGTTCGTCATTGATAGCGTCGCCGTACGGGCCGAGGTTCGCGGTATTGACCGCATACGAGTCATCGTAATATGGCGCTTCGTGGCGGAAGGTGACAAGAATCATTTTCGGCGCCGGTCGCGCTGCGGTGGTGTTCGTGGCTGGGATGGTGCCGCTGTTCCAGGCATCTGCGAACTTGGTATCAGAGGGATAGTCGAAGGCTCCCGAGTCCGCCGGCCAGTGTGGCCTTGTGAGTAGATTACCGGGTAGCGCGTGGCGGTGTCTTTGGCGTCGTACCCAGCAGGGAGGACAACGTTGGCACCAACATACATGTCGCGACCCCAGAAGGCGCTCAGCTTCTTGCTTCGGATCTTGACATACTTCAGGAGTTCGGTGTCCTCGTAGTTGCCCTGGTTGCAACCGCCGATCTCCTTGCCGTTGAGCGGCTCAATAGCCGTCAGATTATTGAAGACAAGTGTTAGGGTCTGCTGGCCTCCGAGAACCTCGTATTCCGCCACGTCTGTGGTCAAGCTTCCGAAACCATTGACGTTGGGCGCGCCGTCACCGCAAGGAAACCGTACATTGACCACCGAGCCATCACTCCGCCTGACTTTCTCATACCTCGTGAGAAAGGCCTGAACAGAGTAGTTGCCAGATGGGACGTCATTGAGACTGACATTAGGCCACCCATATACTCCCGTCTCGGTGCTGAAATTGCTCCCCCCAGAAAGGTCAATTGCCTTCTTGGTGCTGACATCGAATACGTTCTTGCCGAAGATGTAATTTGGAGACGATGTAACATCGGTATCTTCCAGTGGATCGGTGTCATTTGGTGCGAACATCAAGACTAGACGGCCATCAGTCGGAGACTTCAGGAGGCCGTTCGCGACCGAGATCTTGACATTGAGCTCATGGTGGGTGTTGTGCTCGGGATGAGACGAGGTAGGAACACCGAGCACGCCTGTGGCAATGCCGAGTAAAAGAATAGCCTTAAGCATATTCCAAGCTGTTGGTTAAGACTCAGGAACCGGGTGAACATGCTGCAAGGGCGGGTCAATCTTTAACACGACCGGATGATTAAGAAGCTAGTGACGTTGTGGACCGGAGTTACCGGTAGCTGAGATTAACGTGTCCGTGCGCGTGATGCACGCTCGGCCCGAAAACATGTCAAACTTCCACACCACACAACTCCACCAATATGGCTCCAATTACTCGGCCCCGCCAGCAAGTTTTCTTCCAAAAGGCCGTGCTTCGCACGGCCCTATTAGCTTAATATTATTAGCTTAACAACATTTCTGCGCGCAACTGTTAGGATCCAGGATCCAACATGAGGATAACGAACCATTTTGTATCTAGTCACAGCGCGTACACGTGAGAGCACTCTTGTTCTCGCTACAGGGTTGGCGGCTAGAAGAGTCACGCGACTGTATATGCGTGGCTAATTCTTATATTATAGTATTAATTTAACTTTAAACTCGTTTTCTTCCACTAGTTAATAATAAAAGATAGTTTTAACTAGTGTTTTAGGGTCTTCAGGTTCTACTTAGTTAATATAAAATACTAGGTGTATTTTAGTATTTAGTAGTATTTCTAAACTATAGTTAACTAGTAATATTTATTTAAAATCAAGAATAGTTTAACTTTAATATAATTTAGTTTCTTATACTTCTTCTTTTAGGTTTAAAGGATTTTTATATGTAAATATACTTTATCCCCCTTCTTTAGAGTAGGTGCCGTGTTACAATCACGAAGAATTACGGCGGCATAGCTATCGTGAATTACAGGTTAGCAAGGAACCACACAGGAAGGCTAATAGGACTTAGCACGCTAGTAGGCAGGGCTGGATTAGGTTAGTAGTTACGTAATTAGGATCCCGCTAAAAGAATAGAATCTTAAAAAAACACTAGCTTAGCAGGAAAACTAAAAGAAATCTTATTAAAAAATAAGTCTCTTAGAAGACTAAAGGGATTCTAGAATATTAAGGAATAAGATAACTAGTATATAGTCTAAGGCACTCTCTATACTTTTTCTACTCTTTATAGTTAACTTAATATACTATAAGTATATCTTTTATAATAGATTAGTAAATCTCTTAGTTAGTTATTCTATAGTTTATTATAGAATTAAATTATTCTTAAACCTACCTTATAGCTATTATTAGCTCTTAACTACTAAATATCTATAAGGCGCTCTACCCTTACCCTATCCTCCCCTAACCCTGAATAGGCTTAGGTACGTAGAACCCTTGTAACATGCCGTTTTTTTTATAGTTAGTATAGGAAATATTTTATTATTAAGCTTTTTAAAGGATTTCTTAGAGTTATTTGTGTAATTTTTTTTTTAGAGTTTTTACTATGTTAATCGCTTCTTTTATCTTAATTACTATAGAAAATGCTTAATTAAATAGACATAGACATCTATTATGGTTTACATAAAATAGTATGTATCCTATTACTACTAATACTGTAAGCAGGTGGGTGGTATGTGTGAAGGTAGTATATTGTGTGTGTAATTGTCTGAGTTGCTCTGTGTGTTGTTCTGTGTTGTGTTGTGTGTACATGGAGTGATCAGAGGCTCGTATATAGAGATAGAGCTGACTCATGAGACTAGTGTCGTCATGTGACATATCTCTGGGCTGCTTACAAATACCTTATTAATATATACTAATTATGCTATAGATAATAGAAAAATCTAATTATTTTTTTTGTTATTATAGTAGATACGTAGGTACGTTTAATTATTTAATTCGTATATTCTGTTTATGCGTCCGTTTATTAATAATGGGCTAATAATAGTTTTCGCTTCATTTTAATAGGTATTATAAGTATTATGTAATAATTTAAGGTAAAGAGCTTATTTTTATTACTAATAATTATCTTTAGTATGCCATATTACGACTCTGGAAACCTTAAAAATTAGGTTACTAGACAAAGACGCTAATAGAATAGTGGCTATTAAGAAGGCTAAATAAAGGGAATATAAGGAAGCGCAAGATAGCTTAAGTTAGTAATTATATAAGAAAATCTTATATAAGTGTTACGAGAGCAACTAGTATAGGTGTCTTAGCTAAGATAGCTAAATTAATAATACTACGTTTAATATCTACATGTAGGTATAGGATATTAAATAAGGAGAAAAGGTCTTCTCCCCCTATCTAGTAAAGATCTATTTATCTCGCTTACTCTAGGTGCTAATACCTAGATGGCTAGCGTCGTGTCTAACTAATTAGAAGTAAGCTTTGGGCTTAGGCTATTATATCTTTAGCTCCTAAAGTATAAGTTCGGAGGCAGAAGTCTATATATTAATATACTATTATTAATAGTACGTCTAAATTATTAGATTACTTAAAAAGTTATTATAATAGTAGGTCCCTTTTCTCTTATAGTCTAAGCTTACGAGGATCTATATAAGTATTTAGTTTATTATTATTTTAGGTAGTTTGTTAGTCTATTTATTTAGGTCATTTACGTTTAAATAGTACTAATAGTACTTTTTTATAATAGTAGAGTTAGCGAACTCCGTTATTAATTCCTATAATAGATTATTATATTTAGTTTATTTAATTACGTATTCGTGTTTTTTCTTTCATTAGTTAAAGCGGAGATTAACTATCCTTTTAATAAAATATTCTAGCTCTATATTAATTATAATTAGTTTAGGTAGCTCTATTTACTATTCTAGTAGATAGGAATTATTTAGCTCCGCTAGCTAAAGTAAGTTTATATAGAATATAAGGTATATCTTTATTAAATTAGGTAGCTCTAGCCTATAGACGTGTATAGAGATTACTATACTAATTCTATACGGGCTAACGTTCTTTTAGTCTAGCTTCTTAGACTATCGCTAGGTCCTTAGGTTCCTCGCGTCTAGCTATACGTAATTATTTATTTCATAGGTAAGTGCTAGCTATTTTGTATAATTTACATACTCTTAGTGTTACGCTTATACCTAAGTTAGTTTTTTATAAATAAGTTTTATTATGTCCTTTATCTTCTTTATTATATAATTAGCTATAACTATGTTAAGTCTTTGTTTATAGCCTCTCTAGGCTTCTTTACTAGGTGGCCTAAATCCTATGCAAGGATTCTAGCTATAGTAAATTAAAAAGGGCAACGCTTATGTTAACTTTAAAACTATATTATTAGCTTTATATTATACTATATATAATTATTATACCTAGTTATTTTAAGCGTAGTTTATATACGCTTATAGCACTTTTTCTATAGCTACGTTAGCGTTCTCTATTTACCTATTTATCTCTAGATAATATGCTAAAGATAGTAGTACTATATTTTTAGCTAGCTATAAAGTTTAGTCTAGAACGCTAATATAAATTAGGTATCTTAATTAGATAATATTATTATAAGAAGGCTATAATTAGTCCATATATATTATAGGAAGAGCTACGCGGTCTTTTGTATAGTAATATTTCTCTATAGTATTATATATTAATATTTAATTAGCCTATTAATTACTACTATAATATTTTTGTGTCCTTTTAAATCTAATAAGTCTATTATAAAGTCTATTAAGATATGCTGCTATCGTTGTTCTGCGATAGATAAAGGCTTTAGGAGACTATACTATTTATCTTTAGATAACTTTACTTTGCGATAGGTGTGGAATCAGGCCATAGTAAATACGTAGTTTTACTTAAGGTAATTAGCTTATAAATAATAGTATTAAGTAGATTAAGAAAGTAGCTTTATATATAGTTAACTTGTAAGGATATTAAGCCTAAAGATGTGAGCTAATATTAAAATTTATTAAGATTTAATATAATACGTGGCGGGGTATTAGACCTTATCTATACGCCTAAGCTTAGATTTCTAGCTTAGTTACGAATTACGTGATAAGTTACGCGTCCTAGAAATATTAGAAGTCCTAGAACTATCATGGCATTTAGGACCTTAGGACAAACTAGGACTTTAGGACCTTAGGACAAACTAGGACTTTAGGATCTATAGGACGGGACTTATATATAGAAACGTTAAAGATAGACCTTCTATCTTTATATTTAGCCTTGTTTATTAATCTATTATTTAAATTATACTTAGATAATTTTAATTCGTTTATAATCGTATATTACTTTTAATACTAACATCCTATTAATATGCACGAGCTATTAATAAATCCTTTCTTACCTTACTAGTACTCTTACCCAAGAACTAACCTTAGCCCTATAGGGACCAGGTACCTTTTAGGGACTTAACACTAGTTATGCTAATATAATCTAATGGATTAATAAATAACTAGCTAAGCTAATAACTTACGTCCTAACTATTATAATTACGAGAAGGATATCTTTTAAGATACTTAAAATTTATAAAGAAAATTTGGTAGGACGTAACGCATTCCTTATAAATATAGAACTCTATTACTAATATAATAAAGATGTCTTTAAAACTAAGTAATCCAAGATATTTATTATTAGAATATATATAAAGGACAAGATAGCGAAGTAGCTCTAATCCGTTATGAAGAATTATTTAAAAAATAAAGATAATGTTATAGAATGCGGTAATAAGACTAAGAAAGTGTTTAAAGATCAGGTATCGTTTAAGGAACAGATCTATATTATATTTAAGGAAGTAGGCAAAGAATAACAGTCTAAAGGTACGATATAGAGGCTTAAATAAACTAAAAAAAGCTCTACTCTAGGTACCTTACTATAATATGCTAAAGAAAAGTGTTAAGAATAAGTTTACATATTATTATAAAGTGAATAACCTAGAGAAACTTATAAAACTAGTCATATAAATTAATAATTAACTTTATAAACAATAGCTAAAAAAAATAGAAATGTTGTTAAATATAACCTAATGTTAAAAAAGTTAAAAACTATAAAAAGACTATAATAGAAATATCGTAATATCTAATAAAGCCGAAGAATAGAGACCTAGAAAGTAGTAAAAAGGCTATAGTAATAGACTATCTAACTAAGAATAAAAATAATACTTTAACAAAAAAAGCGTGCTTAGGATATAGAAAAGAGGACTACTTATTAAGAGTTTATATAAAGAATAATAAGGGATAAAGTAAGAGAGCTTAGATTATATAAGTAGCAATAGCTACACTATAAGTACTAACGCGTATACTACTAAGGATTAATAAGGATAAAATCTCTAATATAAAACTAGAAGTTCTAAAGATAAATGTTACGAACCAACAGCAAGATGGCGAGGAATGGGCGCTTATAAGGACAGACGGCCAAGGAACGGGTTAATAAGTACGCTAAGGAGCTAGCCTTAGGGGTTACATAACTACTTAGTTAATTAGTAGTACTAAGTAACTAAGGAAGTAAGGTATATATATATATATAAGATAGTTTCTTTTATACGCTTCTTATAGTTAACTTATATATTTTCTATACCAGTACGTTCTTCTATATAGACTAATAGTTATCTTATTTATTATGAGATTAAATTATCTAGCCTCGCGCTAAGTATCGCATTAACTTATACTACTAAATAATTTATAAAGTACTATAATACCTTACTGCCTTAATCTAGATTAGAACAAGGTATGAGAGCCTTATAACACTTTAACTACCCTATAGTATAATAATAGGACCTGGCTCGACAACCTCCGCAGTCCTAGATAATAGAGAAAAAACACTAGGAGAACTAATTACTAAATAAGTAGCATAAATAGCTTAGCTTTAAGAAATTATTAACGAGATAAGCGAAAAAATAAGTAAATAAAAAAATATAAAATATTAACTAAAGGTTTTTAAGCTTAAAACCTATACTAGTAAGGGTCACCCAGGAATGTTCCTAACTTAAATAAAACTATTTATTCGCTATAACCTAATGTGGTTTAAAATAGAATAAGATAAGATTTTAGTTACCTGTATAAATATGCAGGATAAGGGAGCTATATAGGCTAGATTAATAATTAATAATTTCTTTAAGAATAGCAAGCTTAAGAATTGTAATTTAAACGCTACTAAAGACGCCTTTAAGGACTAGGAGTCTTTTTATAAAGCTATAAAAAATATTTAGTATAATTAATAAAAGATATTAGGCTAAAATACGCCTCTAACGCCTACGTTAAAAAAAATTAGTAGTACTCTATACTTTAGAGTTTAAATAGATTATGGCGAAACTTAATGAATAGGGAGAAGTCCTACTTATAATTACTTATTATAATAGGCTAAAGGAAATAGTTAAGGACAAACTAGTCTACTAAGGAAAAGTAGATAATTTAAAAGAGCTTATAAATAACGTTATTAAAATAGATAATTACTTATATAAGTAAAAGATAGAAAAGCAGCACGGCACCTAACTACTTTTTAGAAAAAGAACTAGTATCTAACCTTTAGGAAGAGACAGGGACGGAGATATTATTATAGCTAATAAAGTCTAATAGTATAGAAGAAAAAATAGTAAAGAAAAGCAGCTATATAAGCTAAAAAAGGGCTACTAGGGTAAGAATAGTATCTTATAGGAAAAGTAAGAATAAAGGTTTAAGAATAAAGCTTGTCTCTAATATAATAAATAAGGCTACTTCGCTAATGACTGCGAAGGTTAAGAGACTAAGATTAATACTACTAACCTCCTATAAGTAGCTATAGCCACCCTCACACTAGTAGAAGCTGATGAGGTAGATTTTACGCAGGAGATCCCCAAACCAGTAGAATAAAAGGAGGAGCGAAAGACCCTCCACGAATACTAAATATTTTAATAACTAGTAGATAATATCTATTAGATATATAATAGCATACTACACCACTTGTCTTAGTGCAAGATAAAGGTGACCGTCTAAGGACTACACGCATAGGACGCCTATTAGCTTGCTAAAAAGGCACAAGGGCCCCTAAAACATTACCTACGCCAGATTACGATACTAGAATAATATAAACACGCCACGTGGTGGCAATGCACGCGAAAAGGATACTAATAGTATTTTAAGGTCTAAGTTAAGGCTACTTATATTCCTAGAATATTAGACTATTACTAATTAAAAAAAAGCTAGTGCAACGTATCTAATAACTATTATAAACACTTTTTAGTTTATTAAGCTAAATACTATAAGTAGAATAATTAGCACTCATATTTTAATATTACTTATAAGCTATATAAGTAATAAAAGTTTAAGACAGGCTAGTTCCCTTAGGGTTTAGACCCCCGCGACACTAATATAATAATAGGGAGTATATAGCTAGGGAGAAACGCGGATTATATATTAATTAAATAAGACTAGTGTAACCTATAGTGCTTTACATACTTAAGCTTATAGAAAGAGGTAGCTTCTTTTAATAGCTATCTAGAATATAATATATTAGTCTAGAATAAGTGCCTTACTCTAAATTGCCCACAACATGGAATACTAGGAGTATACAAGTCTAATAAGATTAAAGAGACCTATGTACTATATTAATAGTAATATAAATAGTATAAAATTAAGGAGAACCTTAAAACTAGACTAACTTAAGAATTAAATCTAAGAGGTAGAGGCCTTATAAGAGATCTAAAACGAGTCTAAGGACTTAAAAAACTAGATTATTACTAGGCACTAAGCCACACTAGTAATAATATAATTATTATAGCTTATTAAGTAGACACCTGCTAGGTTAGGAAATACTTAATTAAAAATATTATAGTGCACGGGCATCGTGTTATAGTACTTATTAACCTAGGGGCAAACACGTGTCTAATTACCCTACAGCTATTAGTAGCTATAAGGACCCCTTCCTACTATAATTACTTTCTTTTATATAATTTCTATTACATAGCGGCCTTGTTAGTAGCTTAAAGCTAAGTAATTTGCTTTTACGCTAATACTAGCTTATACGCTACTACTACTACGCCTTTTATTATCTTTTTAAAGGCCTTAATTAGGCTTATTAGGGAACTATCTAGGTTCCTTTAAATTCTCTCTTTTACTAGCGTTAATTATAACTTAAATTTTAGGGTGTTACTAGGCGTCTGTAACTGCTATACGCTATTATTAGCTACTAGTAGTAGTAGTATACGTAGGTAAACGTTAAGCTTTAATATTACTACTTTTAAAATAAAAGAAACGAGACTAGCACCTTAAAAGCTTTCTTAAATATTACTTTAAGTAATTATAGCCTTAAAAGTAGTAATAAAGTAAGGTAGAAACTTAATTTTAGTAATAAACATAATATAATTACGTATTAGATTCTTAGCGTGGCGTCTATACGCCTCCTTTAGCAGCGAGAAATACCCTATATCTAGTAGCTATAAGAGGAACGACGAATATAGAGGCATATAAAGAGTAATAATTTTATTATTCTTATAGTATTACTAAAATATAAGTATGTTATAGCTCTCGTAGCTATTAATAATAAGTAGTTAATAACTACTAATAGTACGCTCTTTTATATACGCGTTAAAGTGTTTTAGCTACTATAAAATAAGCTTATTCATTTTCTAGCTGCTCTTAAAGACTATAATAACCTAATTATAAGGTAGATCGTTCTCTTTATACTAGATAAAGAGGTAGTGCTTGCCCTAAAAGATAAGAAAGGGTGGAATTAACCAGCCTATTGCATTAATACCCTAAATAGCTATAGTCTACTTCTAAATACCCTAATACACGCTCTTTAGCCTGCCTTAATACTTAGAGCTTATAATAATTACTTTTATTAATATTATACCTATTATAAGCCTAGTCTTATTAAAGCTATAGGTATCTTTATTTAGGATACTATACTTGACTTTAGTATTCTTTATAAACTAGAACTAGCCCTATATAATCTTAGGATTTTTACAGAGGGCTCCCTTATAGTTATACTTTTAATTAAACTTTACTTAGAGCTTTAGCTAGCGCTTTATAAAATTTATAATTTAGTTTTAACTAATAGACTTGCGAGGCCGCTTAGCTAATAAAGAATTAGCTATATCTATAATAGTAATAAGCTAGGACGGAAATCCTCATACGTTTAAGTTAAGTATATACTAAATAATTACCTACTCCTTTATTAGAAAAAGATTTATAAAGTTAAGTATATAGTTAGGTTAAAAGGTTACTCTAGCGTGTTTTTATCTTAGTATACTTTTAGTAACGCTATAAACTACTATAGTACGTAGAATTAAGAGTAGCGCGTCTCCTTTAATAGCTTAAACTATAAGCTATAATTAGGCTTCTTTTAATTTTAGTAGCTAGTTAGGTGGTTAAGACATCGCGTTATACTATAGGTAATAGAATGTTTTAATAGGGCCTTGGCATTTCCGGCCATTTACTTGTGTCGGCCACTCGCTTGTGGAGTTCGTTAAGCATTTTAATGCGTTTATAAAGTACTATATATAGGGCACACATAGGATACTTATTATAAATAGCTATAAGAGCTATAGCTCTATTACTTTTAAGTAGTATTATAAAAATAATAAAATTATTTATTTTTATATACCGCTACACTTAACGCATATCTTATAGCTACTAAATATGAAATATTTTTTACTACTAAAGAAGGCGTACTCACGCTAAGTTAAGTAGCTAATATAAAATTATATTAACTATATTACTAAAACTAAGTTCCTATTTGCGTTTATTTACACGTTTAACGTATTAAGTAATAAAAATTAAATTGAGAAAAGCTTTCGCGACGCTAGTTTAGTACATTTAAACTATAATTAGTATTACACAAATTAAGTATATAATTAAAGACCATACTAACCTTTTTAATTAAATATATCTTTTAGTAGTTTTAAATACCGAGTAATACTTATAAAATTAGGGAGTAATCTATCCTAGTATGAAAGAAGTGTTTTAATACTATCTTAAGCTTCTTAATATTAAAGAAAATATTATTATTATTTATAAAAGACGCGTAAAAGACGGCGCATAAAGTTAAGCTAATAAAGACCTAAATTAAGAGCTTAAAGAGGTAAATATAGCTTACATAAAGCGGAAATTACGTAAAAGGATACGTACACAGGCTAAAGGAACACTCCTTACTATAAAAAAAACTATACCTAGTAGCTATAAAAGAGCGTCCTATAAAGTGGCAGCGCTTATAAATAAGTAGGTTATTTTTAGACAGCGTTAATAGTAATAGTAATAATTAAGAAGTATAAGTTAGTATTACTAAGAAAAAGCGTATAGCTCGCTTGGGTCCGCAGGTCGCTTATGGGATACGTTACTTTTTTTTTTTAAAATATAAGATATAATTTATAAAACTATGCAAGAGTAGTAGTATACGTTAAATATTTTTTTAAGATTATCTATTTAACGTGCTACCTATATATTACCTTTATTTTTATTAAGGTTATTATTATCCCCTCTCCCCTATACGCACGATATCTTTTTAACCCGATCCCAATAGACTATATCTTACCCGTCTATTAATAAGAAGTTTTTTTAAAAACTCCTTAGTTAAGCCCTGAGCCTCGGTATCCTTTACTAAATCTCGACTTACGTCATTCTTATCCACACCCGACATTCTCACTGCGACCTTTTCCATGACTTTCTCCATCATACCGGGCATATTCCAAAACTCCTCTAGTAGCTCCCTACGAAACTTGGCTTTTCCACTCTGGGGTTCAATACCATCTTTGATCTCACCTAAGAAGAGGCGATACATTAATCGCGTTGCTATTGTCTTTTGTTGTATTAGGAGCTTTTGTGCAGCTGAGAGATCATAGGGCGCTTTACCTGCTGGAGTGGAAGCTTTTGGAGTTTGAACGGGAGAAGAGTGAGCTGGGATCTTCGCTGATGATGCAGAGGCTTTGACATCTTGCTTTTAAGAGGAAGCCGTCACTCGGCTTGATGATGCCTAGGGTTTGACATCGACTTCTAAAAGCGACGGCTTCACATCGCCCTCGGAAGGAGATGGTATGCTACTGGTAAGACCGGAAGCGTCCGCAGTTCCCAGCTCCGTCGATGACCTTGCGCTAGGAATAGTACGAGAAGCCTCCTGACTCTCCGAAGAGGTAGCTTCTGCTTCCTGTGCCAACCTAGAAGCATTCGCATTTTTATCTTGCTCTCTTCGCCCTTGTTCAACCTTTTTCTTTGCTTTTTGCTCAGTGCAGCAGTAGTATTGGCCGGTGAAGCATTGCTCGGTGAATCAATTACTAGGAGAGTGTATTCTCGTGACGAATCGTCTGGTGCGAGAGGCGCTCCGTCTCTGGGGATATCTTTTGTTGGTACATCATGGTTTGGAGCATCATTTGCTGGAGCATCGTCTTCTCGAGCAGTCTCCAGTTCAGCGTCCTCATTTCGCGAACCAGTCGGCGAGGTATATGATGCTGGAGCATTAGCCTGGAAACCATCGTGCGGCGGCGCATCGACTCGCAATGCATCTTCACCAGCCTGTTCACTCGACGGTTGACCATCTTCCGCCGACACCTGAACCATGCCTTCTATTGAACCATGCCTTTTATTCTACTCTCCAACTTTTGCATACTATCCATCAAGCTTAGGAAAGCGAATCCGGCGCCGGGGTGTTTGTATCCTTCTGCAACTAATGCAGGGTAGCGATGGCCTGCATGATGTGCGTGACACCTTGGTTCGAGAATTTGACCCGCAAGCGCGAATATGCATTCCCGAGACCGAGTCTTGCCTGATCAAGATCCGCCTCTGCATCCCGCAAGGACTTTACAAGTTTGGGCCCATGTAAGCGGCTGCCTCGAAGGTATTCGGCGACAACTTGGCTAGTCTCTCCCGTCTCGCAGTTCATCTTTGGGAAGGCGACCTTCACACTAGCTGCAAGACTCTTGTCCGATACGCCTAAAATCGTCTTCTTGCTGTGCGGCACCGTGGCCTCGACGGCTGCGCGGCGGAAGTCGGAAAGAATGTCATCGGAAAGGTCGTTGATATATCTTTGAGACGGGTGAGCACAGAACTACATAGATTCATGAGGACGGTCCATACCTTGCAGAGCATGCTGCGTGCCTTGGAAAGGAAAGAAACCGACAAGAGAAATCATTTTGCCGAACTTGGACAGATCTGGCATGCTTGAGCAGACCTCGGCAAGGGACAAGCCGATGCTGTCGGCCTCGAGCAGGACCTTGAAGATGGCATAGCCGACTGGGCTCTCGCTACATATTCTCGTAAAATATATCGGCGAGGCATAGTGCACATTTACTCACTGCAAGATATAGCTGACTGCCATAGTGGAGATGTTGTCTTGGAATAGGTGGGCTGCGTCAAACAGATTAGAAAAACCCCAGGCGCAGCAGGGCGCGGACCCGGAACTCCAGCTTTTCCACTCCGCCTCGCTTGCGCTAATATGATGTCTAACGACCATGCCATTATAGTAGTACAGGACGAATATGCCAGAGTAAACGCTCACTTCGCAAGGGCGACCAAGATTGTGCGCAACGATAATATGTCGTTCAAAGTTTCGATTGGATTCAAAGCAATGACAACGCCGTGCCATATGGGGTATCATAAATCCGTAAAGTCGTGAACGCCATAATCCCATGCCTAGAGGCGACCGCTCAGAACCAGGCCAAACTCCAGATGGCTGGCAGGTTCGGCCACTTCTCCTGCCACGCGGCCAGTATGTCCGGCACGCGCTCGTCAAATCCCGCCCTCGCGTTCCCCCCTCCACTATCCCATCCGCTGGCACCATGGATCTCCATCTCCTGTGCCGCAGCTTCATTCAACATTAACGCGAGCTCACGGATGCCTTTTCCACCGACAAGCGCCTCCTCGTGATTATCGCGAATATCGACGTTGAAGACGTGCACAGGCTTGTTCATCCGCCCGCCTTTGTTGTGCAGGTCTTCAAGTACAGCGTCGAAGCAACGTTCTTCACAAGTGATAATGACATCTACAACACCGCTTTCCGTCCCCGCATAGCCCTGGTCATCCTTGTGCTCGAGCCGTGGCTTGCCCGGTACCCAGTCTTGGAAGCGCTCCGGATAGCCCTTGATCTGCAGGTTCCGACCGAGCATATTGAGCAAGCCATTGGCAGTGTAGAGCTGCGTGTTCTGCTGAGCAAGCTCCTGGTGGATGGCGGAGTAGGTTGTCGAGTTGAATTTGTAGACATTGGGCTGGGAGATGGAGGGCCCAGGAAGACGGACAAGGGAGCCGGTGCCGAAGGAGATGGTGGGCAGGTTGGCCGCGGCGAGTTGGAGGTGAGCTTCCATTGAGCTGGGATTGAGTCAGCACGGGAGATACGGAATCAGGAGGAGTCAAGGCATACCGGTTCTGGTTACTCGCGCACACGGTGCAGAACTTGAGTTTGAAATCAGAGTCGACGGCTTGGGGTTCCTGGGAGGGAGCTGCGTCATTGGCACCATCTAGGCTGGCCGGCGGCTCCATGGGCGGCGGCGGAGGTGGTGGAGGGGCGGGCTGGAGTGCGGGCTGCTGTTGAGCTGGCGCTCGCCCTCGTAGTCGTGGGTCCGACATGGCGAAGCAGCGCGCGCAACTGCAGAATCTTCACTTTGAGCAGAGTCAGCGAACACTCCCAATCGGCCTGTCAAAAAAAAAACAGAGGGTGCGATTGCGATATCAGAATTTTCAGTGCGTATTATTTGTGTCCTCATAGACAATAGGACAGCTCCAATAATGGTAATCATCATTTCGCGGCGACATCAGCAGGGAAAGGAAAGCGACTTACCAGGACGCGCCGAGTCAAGGACGCACGCAGCGCCGACCACGTATCGACAGCGGCGGTCACAAGGGCAGATAACGCCGGGGAGATGGTTGCTGGCAGAGAGGAAGATTGGCGAGGAAGAGCGTGTGCGAGCTGCAGACAATTCACTAGCGTCGATATAGCATGACTAATCACCGAATGCAGCCGCACCAGGTGGCGAGCTAATTCGTGATCGGTGTACGTAAGCAGCACTAGCCATCAACAACAGCCCCTCCATCTACAACAAAACTTCACCCTTACACTAATTACCCAAATCTCGTCCAATTCCTACGATAAGTAGCTTAATCGACGCGCCGTAAACGCCCGAACGCTCTAAACCTAATATCTAATATACTACGCCTACGAAATCAGCCTACCTACACCGTTATAGCCACCAGGCGAATAGCAAGACTATTAACAACGTTAACAAGCTATTTCGAATCTCTAAGGCTATAGGCAGACATTAGAGGCATTAATAACGCAAGCTAGATATAGAGATCGCGCAAAGGCGTACGCGCAAGCCTTTAGCTAAGCTTAATAGTAATAAGCTCGGGAGAGCTTTTTAAACGCCTATATAAGTTCTTAAACACATAGTAGAGCCTAAGGAGAATCCCTATAGTTAACGCCTGCTTACCTATTAAGCTAAAAAGTATGGCGTTAAGCTCTCTAAGCATTAGTTATAATATAACTTTAGTTAACGACTTAACGCTCACATGTACATGGCGCCCTATAATAATCCTTTAACAGACGCCAACAAAGCTACGCGCGTACAGTATGGCCAGCAGAACAAGAATCTACCTATTACAGGTTACTAGGATCAAGTTTTCTTTACTAACAAGGCTTATTTTAACCTATATAAGCGCCTCTAAAAGCCTCGTCAGCTGCGTCAACGCGGGCAGCAAAAACGATACAGAAAAGTCACTAATATGTAGCCTCGGAGCGCTCCTAGGGGTCAGGTTTTACACATGTACGCCTGCATTAACTAGGACTTTAAATCAGAGCTCTACTTTTACAACGACAACAAAGAGATGCCTACAGTTATTAAGCCTCCGCCGAAACCTCGCAAAAGGATGTATAAGTCCTCTTAGTAGTACGAAAAGCGCGTACAAGAATGGGAGGCTTATAAGCCTCCCAAAGTTAACGTAGATCCTCAGGGGAACCATATAACGCAAGCCTACTATATAGAGCATGTACTACCTACGTATATTAAGATCCTTAACGACGCGCGCACTTATAATCCTTATAAATATCTTATTCTATAAGAAGATAATAACCTGTTATATAGTACAAGATTAAAACATAATGTTGTGTGTATATTTAAGATATCTTAAGGAGTGCGGCTTTTTATACACCCAGGAAGGTCACCAGATCTTAATCCTACAGAAGGATACTAGCTCATCCTTAAAGAAAAGGCCAAAAGGCGTCTCCACAAGCTTTGTGAAGGTGAGACGCCTTAGGATGGGACTACAAAACACCTCAAGGATATACTACAGCAAATATGGGATGAGATCTCTATTAATGAGATCAGGGAGCTTATTAAGGAGATGCCAGATCGCTGCCAAAGGCTTATAGAAACTAGCGGCGAGAAGATACGCTCACAACGCTGGTGAATATACTATACATATCCTACATACTATAGAGATCCTAAGATCTCAACACCAAATCTAAGCTCTACGCGTCAGATTTAAGCTTTAAAATCAAGTTTAGCCTCAAAATCAAGTTAATATGCGTCAAGAACCTCAGAATTTCGACTTTGTATAGTGATTACTATGGGAGAACAAAATTTGGCGGTTGTGCTTACATAAACCGATCACGAATTAGCTCGCCACCTGGTGGCCGAATTGCGGGGTCACCCATTCTTCCATCTCACCTAGAGCACAACGGATCGCTGCTGCGTTCAGGCGTGGAAGCTATCGAATCTTCGTCGGGGCTCGCACAGTCATTCCCTGTTCCTCTCGATAGCATGTCAAATTATCAATATTAAGGCTGATGGAGAGCAAGCATCGGAGACCAATGCACCGGCTCGGCTAGCATCATCCCACAAGCATCCCCAGCCATGGCTCATCAGAATGTCAATCTCCAGTGCAAAACGCATGGTTCAAGTGCCTGGCTGTCAAAACTTCAGTCAGCTTGACGCGTCTGTCACGGTCCCCGCAGCGTCCATGCATCAGCAGTGCGTGAATGGCAGCCGAGGGATCTTTGTTGGCGTCGAGTCCCTTTGGCCTTTGGCGTGTTTCATGTTTCTGGTGGCTTTGGACCTAGGCGAAAGAAGCAAGGCCGCACGAGTGAGGAAGGTCCAGCACGCACTGAACGGTCTGGATACGGTCGTAACGATTCCGCCAGCTGTATATCGACATATGGGCTTCTAAGTCGTTGTTATTGCATCTCTACGTGAACCCGCTGTGTGCCACAACTTCACCTGAAACATCTCTAGTGTTGTAGCCAAAAATAGGCCTACCAGCGTTCAATCCATCGTCGACGAACCCGCGCCCGCCGCAAACACACTGCGAGCGCATACTCTACGCACGCCCACGACTGCTCTCCTCCGCGCAACCTCCCAGGCGGCCCCCGCGAGCGCCTTCTTTGTTAAAACTGCGCTGCCTGCTGGAGCGCGATCCTTTGGGCGTTCACTGGGTAAGTCTTAGCGCCAGGGCTGTACACTGTCCCCGCAACAACCCCCCAGCCAGCGCTACTCCAGCCGCTGGTTTGCAAATATTGCGACGCTGTTCGTCGCGCCTCCCAATCGCCGGGCAGTCACCCGTCCCCTCGCACTTTCCAGAAGGCCCTTGGGCGCGGAAGGAACCACCCATTGGCTACCGTCGCTCCTTCCCTTCCAAAGACGCACCGAACGACGGCCAGCGGCTCTCGCAATCAGCCTGCGCGAACCGCCCCCAGGTACGCCGGCGCTGTGATTCGAGCCGCTCTGCTTCTCCGCTTGCGGCGCTGCTGTTGTTGTCCACGCCTCCTCGCCGAGTTGCGCTGCGCGAGTCGAGTGCGGGCTGGGACGAATATCACCGCCTCATACGCAGCCTCACCAGTTCACTGCTGACCCTCGAAGCCTACCCGGGCAGTCTAGACGACTACCACCTCGCATGACGGACACGCGGACCGAGACCCCCACCGACGTGCGACGCCTCGCTGGCATAACAGAAGGCGTCGTCGTCCCCCGCCGCCAGAGCCAGAGGTACTCCGCAATGGCCGCCGACGTGCTCTCGCCGAGGAGCGAGCCCGCCTCGGTCGCCTCGCCCAACACGAACCGCACGTCGCTGCCGCCGCTACTCACGTCCCCGCCGTCCAAAGCGAAGCTCGAGCGGGCAAGCTCCTATGTCAACAAGCGGCTCTCTACCTTCTCCAATGCGTCCGCCTCGCAGTCGGTGCATTCGCGGTCGCGGCCGCAGTCGACGGCATTTCCCATATTTCACTCCAGTCTGCCGTACAGTCTGGTGCGGGATTTCGCATACGGACCGCTGCATCCCCTCTTCTACGGGCCCCTCCCCGAGCATCCGTCCGACATCTCGACGCCAGCCAGCGAAGTCAGCAGGAGGCTCTCCGACCCACCAGCCGTCGCATGGCACGACGACCGCGGCTGGTCAGCGGGCACCGGATCCTGGGACGCCAGTGGAGATGGCGAGCAGCTGCCGATGACCGCCTACGAGGGCGGGCCGCCATATGAGGAAGACGAGGAGATCTCGAGCCCTGTGGTCACGAGCCATACGCGACACAAGAAACACAAGTCGAACATTGTCAACTTCGACCAGACTCGCGGCCGGAGAGGCTTCCCCGGAGAGCGGTACTCGGGCGCAAACGGCGACGGAAATCAGATATACTACGTCAACGACGTGCAGGAGGCCAATGGACCGGGCGGAGAGTACATCACATACCCGCCAGGCCAGTCTTCCTCGCTAGAAGTCCCCAGCGGGCCGTCTCGGCGAGACTCACATTTCGCGACCACCTTGCCTCGGCGCACCTATACCGACGAAGACGGGCCGCCCTACGACTCCGACGAAGAGATGTCGGAGAACGAGAACTATCTCAATGATGACAGCCGCTTTTCGCGGGACTACCAGTTCACCATTGTCTCACCGGACGAGGAAATGCACGGCAAAGCTGTCGCACTGTTTGACTTCGAGCGCGAGAACGACAACGAGCTACCTCTGGTCGAGGGTCAGATCATTCTCGTGTCATACCGACACGGACAAGGCTGGCTCGTGGCGCAGGATCCCAAGACTGGCGAGAGCGGACTTGTACCCGAAGAATATGTCCGGTTACTGCGGGACATTGAAGGCGGATTGAACGGACTGATGAACGGAACTGCTTTACAGCAGCAACAAGACAGTTTGGAAGGCATGCTATCCCCGGTATCGGCTGGGCCAGAGGTGAAGACGCCAACGCAAGCGCTGCATGCCGCGTACACACCGGTCATCTCGACCTTCTCAACGAGCACGAAAGACTTGGAGCCGTATCCAAAGGAGATGTTGGGTACGCCGACCACGGCTGACAGCAACTTTCCCAAACCAAGAGACGGTGACAAGACCGAGGAGCCGATGGAGGGTGTTGAGGCGAGCCCCGAGCCCGGTAGCCGGCCGCACAGCCACGAAGCGAAGCCCTGAACTGCTTCGCGGCCTTTTTGGCCAGATACTTGATATTCGGGACAGGACGATGCGCCGCGTTGATCCTTCACTTAAGAATGGATGCCTGACGACGCGCGCAACACGATTGACGACATTCGCTTCTCCACCATGTCTTAACTCACAATTTTACACTGCATTTATCGGGCGGACGCATCGGGTGTCACCCCCTTGACGCTGTGCGAGATCTCCTCATAATGATTAGATCATTCTTATCAAAACCACATTCCACGAGGATGAATAGCACGGCTTCGGCTTCGCATGGCCACAGGTGCTGAAAGGATCACTACCCGGAAAACAGGCACGGAGGGATTGATGGCAGATGGATTTGTAGGAACGCCCCACTGCATGACGATGAAACGTCTTGGGGGTGGCGGGAATAGGCGTTAATTCGCTGGGCTTTGAATAGAGCATAGGGCGGGGGGAGGATACCTGGAATAGGCACCGTGAGCTGGTGAGGCGTAGAGGGACCCGATAATTTGGGCAACGCATACGGAAAGTGAGAGTAATGAATGATTGACAATGCTTGAGGAGACAATGTTGAATTTCCCACTCCTTGATCTGCTGCTCTGATCTGAGAAAGGCTTCCTCGATATAAGCAATGCTTTCATGAGCAATTACTCCTCAACAGAATATCTAGCCTAGCGGGTTGGCACTGTGGAAGCGTGGTGCGGTATGGATGGACCCGCTGGACGCCGCAAAGCAAAGTCAGCTCATCACATAACACCCAACACCGCCTTTTACCCATCATTCGAACAGCCTTCGACACGGTGCGCGTGTATATAATCCCCCAATCTCGCGCTCTACTTACCTCCTCACGCAATGTCTTCACCGGTGGGTGACTAAAATATTCTCCAACCCACCCCATGGGAAGCGGCGGGTGCGGTGTGTCTAAAGAACTACCTTTTATATACCACATAGGAGAGCAGTGAGCTTCTCCAGAAAACAACGAACACATAAATTAATAGGAAGTTCTCTAGGGGGTCTAAAAACCGCCCACGTCTATCGCATGGGAGGGTGGCGAGTTTCTCTAAAAGAAAGGAAGATAAGGGCATGGTATCAGACTTACCAGGTCCTAAAAATCGTCCACGGACGTTTTTAATGTGGAGTTCTCTGGCGGGTCTAAAATCCATTACTAACTCTAGACATGGGAGAGTAAGTTCCTTTAAAATTACTAAAGATTATAAAATAGTAGTAGACTTACCGGGTTGTTACAAGGGGCTCTACGTACCTAAGCCTAGTCTAGGTTAGGGGATGATAGGTTAAGGATGAAGCGTCTTACGGATATTTAATAGTTAAAAGCTCAAAATAGCTATAGGGTAGGTTTTCTAAAATAATCTAATTTTATAATAAACTATAGAATAACTAACTAGGAGACTTACTAATCTATTATAAGAAATATACTTATAGTATATTAAGTTAACTACAAGGAGTAGAAGAAGTATAAAGAAATTATTAAATTATATACTATTTATCCTAGTCCTTACTATTATTAAAATTACTATTATAGTTCTACTAAGCTTTTATAGTCCCTTACACTTTTATAGTCCCTTAGACTTTCGTAGACCCTTAGACTTTATTACGTAACTACTAATCTAAGCTGCCCTGTACTTCTTTATGTTCCCTTTATTTTATTCCTTTACTAGCTACTGTCTTATTAGCGTCTTTATCTAGTATCCTTACCTTTAAGGTTTCTAAGATCGTAACACTGTCCCCCTCTTATAATTATTATCCTAATATTTTATATAATTATATTGTTATACTATTAGCGCGTAAAGTTTAATTTTTATAAAAGTATATGTCTCTACTTTTTAAGGAAGATTATAGTCTCCTCTTAAATTTCTTTACCTTACTATGTTAAAAGCTCTTTATTTATTCGTTGCCACTCGTCGTGCCCGTGCAGAGAAGGTAGAATCTTAGAGTCTAAAAATAATATCTAGTTATAAGCGTTATTAGAATATAAAGCCTACGCTATTTTATAAATATTACTTCTAAAGAGTATACTAGTTATATTTCTATTTATACTCTATACAGTCTATAGCTTCCTAAAAAAGGTTAGGAGCGTGTTTAGAGGGAGAAGCGTAAAAAGTGTTTATAGCTTTTTTACGTAAAAGAGTTAGCTGCTTATCTTAAGCGTAAGCTAGCTAAAGTAGAAGAGAAGGAGCATAACTACGCTTAGCACAATCTACGTGTTATTAATGCGATAAAAGCTTTAGAGAAGCAGAAAGAGGATCCGAAAGATATAACTACTATTAATAGGTATAAACCTTTGCCATCCGTACCTTTAGGGGCTAAATTAAGCTAGTTACAGGCTAAGCCTTCTTTATTTAATTTTTTTTTTTAATATTTCCTCCTTCCTCGTCGATTTCCTGCCTAAGGGTATTATTAGTAGTACTTTATTACTAGTTTCTTATAGTTTCTAAAATTTTCCTCTAGTTTTTAAATATTATATTATTCTAGCTAGTCTTTCTACTTTACTAAGTATTTAAACTAACTTTAAATTATTCTTAGGTCCCTAATTTCTTTAACCTAGTACTTATTATTTTTTAGATTTAATTATATCTTAACTAGAGCGTCTAGGGGTGCTAGTTTTAAAAGTAATTTATAAAATATATAATGTATCTTCGTACCTAGTAGTAGAAGTAACTTTATTATAACTAGCCCCTTAGTTTCTTATATTTAAAAGAGTCTACTTAGAGGTAATTTAGTTTTCTACCAGGTTATTTTATCCTTAAATTTTTTTATAATAGGAGAATTTTATCTCTCCTTTTAAGGGTTAGTTCCTTATTTTTTACTTATTTACGTTTCTAGATACTATAAGAGCTTTTTAGGTAATTCATTTCCTTACGACTTTCTAAAGTTTTTTATCTTTTAAGTCTTATTTTAGGCTTTTATAAACATACTTTCCACATCTTGCGGATCTTAATAAGTAACTAGCTTATATCTATAATTAGCGTAGTATAGGGAATACCTCGTTGTTCCTAACCTTATACTTTTATATACTAGCTAGGCCGTTAGCAGTAACCCTACCTAATTATCCTACTATTTATTAATATAGAATTATAAATACTATTCTAGGATCTAATTTGCACGTTCTATTTACCTATTAGTCTAAGGATAAAAACTTGTCATGAGTTTCCTATCTATACCTTGGGCTACTATAAATATATCCTAGTACTTTAACGTACAGAGCTTATCTCTATCTATAATAAATTCTTTTAGTGGTCTATATTCTATAAACACTACGTTATCTACTTTATAGGCTAGTTCTTCTGCTATTATAGATTTTGTATAGATCTAAACTTAACTATTTTAGTTAAGCAGTCTACTATTACTATAATAGTGTTATAAGGCTCTCACACCTTGTTCCGATCCGGGTTAGGACGGTAAGGTATCGTGGTGCTTCACGGATTATTTAGTGGTACAAGTTGATGCGACACTTAGCGCGGCTGAACAATCCAATCTTATAACGAGTAAGATAACTATCAATCTGTATAGGAGAACGTACTCGCACAGAAGATATTATAGTTGACTACGAAGGAAGGAAATAACATAGGGAACCGTCCTTGCTATATACCTCCCCTGTCCCATAAAATCCCACGATGTCCCACATCCCTCGTTCCTGGGATTTCCTGGGATGTCGTGGGACGTCACGTGACCCACGTCACGTGGTCCCACGATGTCCCATGGTCTTGGCACCTGGGGCGATCTGGGACATTATATAAGCCGAGGTGGGGCCGGCGTGCCGTCATAAGGCCTTCTCGTCCCACCCGTCGCCTTCTGGTCCATAACAAATAGGATTATATATTTATTTCGTTCCTAGCTATAGTAATTTTAGGAGCTTTACTATAAACTCTATTATCACACTCTACTATAGTTATTTAACTACTTATAGTAGTTATAATATTTTATGAGGCTTATATTTATTTAACTTATTCTTATAGTATGCTAAATAGTTACTTATAACTTTAGTTATTATCTATTTAAGT
Organism: Bimuria novae-zelandiae CBS 107.79; assembly: GCA_010015655.1. Classification (NCBI taxonomy): domain Eukaryota; kingdom Fungi; phylum Ascomycota; class Dothideomycetes; order Pleosporales; family Didymosphaeriaceae; genus Bimuria; species Bimuria novae-zelandiae. The sequence goes on from ML976659.1 coordinate 1,582,503, forward strand.
TTACAAATAGCATATTTATTTGCGATTCAACGCGTTATTTCTTTAATACCTAAATATTCCTATTCGCTAAGTACGTATAGTCTTCTGGTTAGGGTTTTTTTTATACCCTAGTCTTATAATAAGTCTATTTTTATAATCTCGTCGTGTTTTATTAATCCCGTTTTAGAGTAAGTTTTATTCCTCCCGTTGTTCTATTATAAGTCAACTATAGTCCTAAAAGTTATATACCTCTAGCCCTATATAATGCAGACTAGCAGCGCGGATCTTAATTTTTAGTTAATTATATTTAAAAGTTCTGTTAGTTCTTGCTAGTAATATTATATTATATTGCTTTAGTTTATCCTTAGTAAGGTCTGATTTTCCACTTAAGGCGTCTACTATACTATTAAGCGTTCCTAGTTAATAGTGTACTGCAAAGTCGAAATTTGCTAGGAATTTAGCTTATTATACTTATCTTTAGTTAAGCTTTTTTATTAATATAATGCTAGTAAGGTTTTAGTAGTCTATTTATACCTCTATTTTAAAGCGTGCTCTAGTAAGTTAAGCTTTTTATTATTTAAAGGTATTTACTATCCCGAGTAGTTACTTATTATAAACGTTATAATTAAGTTCTGCTCTTAAGAACTTTCTTAAATAGAAGAATACTAGTCTTTATTTCTTATCTTTATATTATTATAAGAGTATTACTCCTAGTGCGTAGTCTAATGCGTTCGCTTCTATCCTTATATGTCTTCTTAGATCGTGCATTTATAATAGTAGTACTTATAAAAAAGATACTACTTAGTTACGAACCTACGCTAAGGGTTACTAAAGTACGTAAATTATAAAATATATAACTATTAATCCTAGATACCCTAGTAAGGCAGGTTAAAAGACAAGCTAAATAACTTTTAGCCACTAAAATTATAAAAGTTATAGAAGAAGATTTAGACTAAGCAAAGCTAATATAGGTATAATATTTAGGCTTAAGAATAGCGGTAAAAGCTACTAACATTTTACTAGAATACTAAGAATATGCGGAACTTTTTAAAGAAATTAAAAGAAAATAATTACTAGAATACTAAAAATAAAATTATAAGATACCTTTAGTAAAGGGCAAGAAACTACGCCTAGAATAATTATAATTAATATCTATAGACTAAGAAAAAAAGGTATAGAATTACTTAAGGAAAAACTTAGTAAAATAGTATATATATGAAAGTTAAAGCCTGGCGACTTTTCCTATACTTTAGGTACCTAAGAAAAACGACAAGCCGCGACCTTATATAAATTATAAATAGCTAAATAAAGCTATAATTAAGAATTAGTACCTACTACCCTTAATCACGGAGCTAATAGATAGACTCTAGGGAGCTGAATAGTTTACGAAATTTAATATACGTAATAGATATTATTATATATAAATAGCTAAGAGACACGAGCGGAAGGCTACGTTTAAGACCCGATATAGCCTATATAAGTACAAAGTAATACCCTTTAGACTAATAAACGCGTCTGCGACGTTTCAGACACTAATTAATAAAATACTATATAAATACCTAGATATATTATATATAGCTTACCTTAATAATCTACTTATTGATTCTACTAGGACATTTAAGGATCACACGGAACATATAAGGAAAGTACTTATAAAAATAAAGAAGTACTAATTACTCCTTTATCTAGAAAAATGCGAATTTTATATTATAAAAATAAAGTACCTAGGAGTTATTATCTCACGGGAAGGTGTAGCTATAGACCCTAAAAATATTACTACTATATAGGAATAGCTAGAACCTAAGTTAGTAAAAAATATTTAGTCTTTTCTAGGGTTTACTAACTTTTACTAAAAGTTTATTAAGAACAACTCCAAGACCATAACACTAATAACAGAACTTATAAGAAAGGATAAGTAGATAGGCTTTATAAAAGAAGCTAGAGAAGCTTTTAAGAAATTAAAAATACTCTTCTTATAAGTACCACTATTATAGATGCACGATCTAAGAAGACTTATAAAAATAGAAATAAACGTATGAGACTACGCACTAGAAGCAATACTTTTATAATAATATAAAGGTAAGAAATAGAGACTAGTATTCTTTTATTTAAGAAAGTTCTTAAGAGCAGAACTTAATTATAACGTTTATAATAAGTAACTACTCGGGATAGTAAATACCTTTAAATAATAAAAAGCTTAACTTACTAGAGCACGCTTTAAAATAGAGGTGTATATAAACTACTAAAATCCTACAAGCTTTATAATAACTAAGAAGCTTAATTAAAGATAGGTATAATAGGCTAAATTCTTAGCAAACTTTAACTTCGCTATATACTATTAACTAAGGACGCTTAACGGCGTAGTAGACGCCTTAAGTAAAAGATTAGACCTTACTAAAGATAAACTAAAACTATATAATATAGTATTACGGGTAAGAAATAATAGAACTATTAAGTATAATTAACTAACAATTAAGGTCCGCGCTGCTAGTCTGCATTACACTAAACTAAAGGTATATAACTTCTAGGACTATAGTTAACTCACCACGGAATAACGAGAGGAATACGACCTATTCTAGGACAGGATTAACTAAACACGACGAGATTATCGAAACAGACTTATTATAAGACTAGGTTATAAAGAATCCCTAATCCAAAGGCTATACAAGCTTAGAGAATAAAAATACCTAGATATTAAAGAAATAACGCGTTAAATCGCAAATAAATATACTATCCCTAAACTTAAGCAAGCGGTAATTAAGGTTATAGATAATTATTTAGTATGCTATAAGAATAAGCTAAAGAGATATAAGCCTTATAAACTATTATAACTACTAAAAGTAGCTAAACAACTATAGTAAAGTGTAATAATAGACTTTATAGTAAAGCTCCCGTGATTGCCACAGCCAGGAATAAAACAAATCTATAACACTATTATAGTAATAGTGGATTGCTTAACTAAGATAGTTAAGTTTAGACCTATAGAAAAATTTATAACAGTAGAGGAACTAGCCTACGAAGTGGATAATATAGTATTTATAGAATATAGACTACTAAATAATTTATTACTAATAGAGACAAGCTCTTTACGTTAAAATACTAGAATATATTTATAGTAGCCCTAGGCGTTAATAGGAAGCTCTTAATAAGTTTTTATCCTTAGACTAATAGATAAACGGAACGTACAAATTAAACCCTAGAATAGTACCAATAATTCTACGTTAATAAATAGTAAGATAATTAGGTAGAATTACTAATAATAGCCTCGTTAGCATATAATAGCACAAGGTTAAAAATAACGCAGTATTCCCCACACTACGCTAATTATAGATATAAGCTAATTACTTATCAAAATCTACGAAATATAGAAAGTATTTCTATAAAAGCTTAAAATAAGAATTAAAAGATAAGGAAACTTTACGAAGTCCTAAGGGAAAGAATTACCTAAAAAGCTTTTTTAGTATCAAGAAACGTAAATAAGTAAAGGATTAAAAGACTAACGTGGTTCACTACCAAGCGGGCCAACCCCACCGAGCGGGCCACTTTTTAAAAGTTAGTCTATTGCGAAGCGCCTCCTATAACACTACTATAATTTACTATAATTCGCAGAACATAGAAATACTATTTAGACTTATCGCTATTAGATGCATCTATAATTTCTACTACGCAGGTGCGAGCGTTGTGGCCAGCTTTACCGCAACGTTCGCAGCGCCTCTACCCACGCACCCTCTTTACAGACTCTTTACCCTTGTTTTGCCCACTATTATCCTTTTTAGCCATTAAATTAACTACCTCTCCTACTATAAGTGTCTTAGCTGCCTAAATATACTTCCTCTTTTAACTTTTTACCTCTATTACTATCTTTACTACCTTATAAAGCCCTGCTATTTCCTATTGCATTAACACTATTTCGTGTCCTATTAATGCAACACCTTTATTAAGCTACTTAATAGCTCTAAGAAGCGGAGAAACTAGTGAATCTTTATGCTTCTATACACGCTTACAAACTAGCGTTAACTAAGCCTCTATCTCGCGGAGGTTACTTAGTATTTTTAATTTCTATAGGGTGTCCTTTGCGTTAGGTGGAGTTAGCGTACGAAGAACCACATTAAGTCTTAATAACACCGCCTCTAGGTCGTGTAAGACTAATCTAGCGCCTCTAAAGCCTGCGCAGATATTCGCCTTTATTATTACCTTTTTAAAAGCTACTTTAAAGGCTAGTAGAAAGGCCTCCTTCTTAATCTACTTAGTGCTATACCGTGCCAAGCTACTAATCTTATTACTATACGCCCGCTTTAAAGGCGAAAAACAACCTACATTAAGTGGCTATAAGAGGTGTGATAAGTGTGGAGGCATATAAAGAATAATAATCTTTTGTTCCTTATAGTATTTATAGAATTCGTGTAAGTAGTGGCTCTTATAACTATCTATAATTAGTAGCCGGTGTGCACCTAAACTACACGCCTTAGTATAGGTATTAAAGTGCCTTAGCTAGGCAAGGCCAAGCTTGTTTAACGTCTAGCTATTAAGACTGACTTTAATAACCCAGTCTCGGGGTAAATTATAGAACCAGGACGTGATTAGAACCTTACTAAGGAAGATAAGAAAAGGTAGTAGAGCCTAGCCTTTAGCGCTAACACCTTAGATATTAGTAACCTACCTATAATTACTAGGTTAAATCTTCTTTAGGTTGCTTCGCTTCTTAGAGCCTGTAAAGACCATCTAACCCTATATTACCCCTATTATAAAGCCTGTCTCGTCGAAGTTGTACGTGTCGTCATTAGCGATACCGTACTTAGCCTTGGTATTAGTAACTAGCTCGAACTAGGGCGTTATAATACGTGGATCTTCGTTTAGGGCTTGCTAACAATTATATAGACGGCTCCTTTAAAGCTTAATTTCTAGCGTACGCGTCTTAAGCCTATCTATCTAGTACTTACTAATAGACTATCCACCGCGCTTAGTAAGTAGATTATTAGCTATATCTTAGACTATATCCCTTATTACACCTATTCCTCGCTAGTTAAGCTTAAGTATACGTCGGACTAGAGCCTCCTCCTCTAGCTTAGTTAAATTCTTTAAGTTAGGCTCGCAATCGCGTTAAGAAAAGGCTCCTTAGCGTTATCGTTGTACTATTATTTAAGGCACGCTAAAGGCTATAATAACGCGTCTTTCGCTCTTATCGCGATCTTTAATTATAGCTTAGATAGTAAGCTATAGTGCGCTTTTAGTATAAGGTTATTACGCGTTATGTTGTAATGGCATTATAGTATAAGCTAGAGGTGGGCTACATTTAGCAAAGTTGGCCCGCTCGATAGGGTTGGCCCGCTTAGTAGTAAACCACGTTAACCCTTAAAAGGGGGAATAAAGTTTTCCTATTATAAAAAAAAACTAAGGATAAAACGACCTGACAGAAAACTAGATTACCTCTAAATAGGCCCTTTTAAAGTATAAGAATCTAAGGAACCTATTATAACTAAACTACTTTTACTAATAAGTATAAGGATACACCTAACGTTTTATAAATTATTATTATAACTAGTACTACTAAATACTCTAGTTAAGACCTAGTTAAATCTAGAAGATAATAAGTACGAGGTTAAAGAAATTATGAACCTAAAAATAGTCTAGTGTTAATAAAAATATTTAGTAAAATAAAAGGAATAGCCCGAATAATATAACACCTAAAAACTAAAAGAGAACCTTACGAACTATAAAAAGGCATAGAGAGACTTTTATTTTAAAATAAGGGAAGACTAGTTCCGCTAAGGCTAAATAGTAAATTTAGAAAGAAAGAAAGATTAAAGGATAAAAAAGGATTAAAATTAAGTAAAAAAGGCTTAGCCTATAATTAGCTTAAATTAGCCCCTAGAGGTGCGAGTCGCGATAGTTTATAATTATTAATAGTAGTTATACCCTTTAAATCCTTATTCTCTAAAGCTTATATTATATTAGTAACACGATAATCGCGCTAAGTATAGTTATACTTTTTTTCCTCTATTTTAGCTAGCTTATGCTTAAGGCGAGTAGCTAACTCTTTTGCGCGAAGGAGCTTTAGACGCTTTTTATACTTCTTCCTTTAAACACGCTCCTAATCTTTCTTAGGAACCCACAGGCTATATAAAGTGTAAACGGAAATATAGCTAGTACACTTCTTAGAAGTAGTATCTATAAAGTAACGTAACTTTATTTTTTAGTAGCGCTTATAACTAGATATTATTTCTAAACTCTAAGATTCTACCTTCTCCGTACGGACACGACAAGTTATAATAGATAAGTAAGAAGCTTTTAGCATAGTTAGTAAGGCAAGGAAAATTAAAAGAAAGCTATAACCTATTTTAAAACGTAAGAACGCGCACTTTTATATAAATTAATAATTATATAATAATAATATAATAAGGTAAAAAAGTAAAATATTAGGATAATAACCTTAAGGGGGGGGATAGTATTATAATTACGAACCTTATAAAAATAAGGAGACTAGATAATTATACTAAAAAAGAAATTATTAGTAAAATAACTAGGTTGCGGGAATACACAAAGACGTAAGGTAGCTTAAATTAGTAATTACGTAATATAGTTCCGCATAAGCGAGAAGTCTAAGGGACTACGGAAGTCCTAGGGACTACGATAGCTTAGTAGGACTACGATAATAATTTAGATAATAGTAAGAACTAGGATAGATAGTATATAGTCTAATAATTTCTCTATACTTCTCCTACTCCTTATAATTAACTTAATATACTATAAGTATATCTCCTACAGCAGATTAGTAAATCTCTTAGGTAGTTATTTTATAGTTTGTTATAGAATTAAATTATTTTAAAAACCTACCTCGTAGCTATTTTTAGCTTTTAACTACTAAATATCTATAAGACACTCTACCCTTAACCTATCCTCCCCTAACCTAGACTAGGCTTAGGTACGTAGAGCACTTGTAATATCTAGCTATAATTTAGCTCCTTTTACTAGTAGTATCTTATAATCCTACTCCTTATATTTAGATAGGATAGTTTTATTGTGTTCCTTAAATAGATCTACGAATTCCTTATATTCTTCTAGTAGATCTAAGTTATTAAGAACTATCTTAGCTTCCTAGACCTATATATAGTGTATTTATCCTAGATATTATTTTAAGCTTCTATCTATCTTGTAAACTAATAAATTTTATATTATAGATAGTTAGTTCTCCTTTTTTATTTAAGGTTTCTAGGGAGTTTCCCTTCCTCTAAGGCTTACCTAAGCTCTTAATAGTAGATTCGAGAGAAGAATCGTTTGTTTAATCTAGTTTATTTATAGATTATATTATTAAAGCTATTTATATCTAACGATAGCTTTAATGTCTCCTATTTCTAGAGTATTATCGCTAAATATATCCAACCCTGCATCCAGTTTCTCCCTAGCTAATTAGCCCAACTTCAACGCATGCTTAACCGTATTCGCGCTAGGTAGGACCCTAGCTCGCCTTACTAAATATTATAACGCGAGAGTCCTTCCCACGTATTTACGTATACTACCTAGCTATCTCTTTTTACCCTAAGTAGTAAGCTAGCGTAGTTAGGGGGGTAAGGGCTGCCAGACCCACGCGTCGTGTTCGCGTTTATAGTTAAAAGCCTTATCGCCCCCCTCCCTCTTTCCCCTTTCCTCTATCTTCTCTCCCACGTGTATATTGCAACCTGGCCATCCTTACCAACTACTAGTGCATTATTATTATGGACCTCTTTTACTTCCTACCAGACTACTAAACATGAATATATATTCCATGCGGCCATGGCGTTAGGCCAAACCAATATAAGTCGGGCACCCTAGTTTCCGACACCCCCTATTTTCCAACACCCCGCTAAATTTTGCCACTACCACTACTTTACGTTGCGAATATGCTCACAGCTTCATTAAATAATTTTAAAAAAGTATTAAAAAAATCGTATTTAAAGGATTTTAATCGCTTTCTTTATCTACACTTAAATCACGATTAAGATACTATCGTGTTAGTTATTAATTCCGTGCTAAACGTTGCACTAATAATTACTCTACTTCCTCCTTAAAGCTACTCTCTTTTTTTATAATAACAACCCCTTGCTCTACGCTTCTTACCTTACGAACACGTTAAATAGGCTCTTAATTAGTTTAAGAGAAAACTTCTATAAGACTTATAAAGAGATTATTTAGATTAGTTATAACTTTATAGCGTTTTAGCGGGTTAGCTTGCTCCACCTACTTACGCAAGGAAGTAATCTTACGGTCTTATATAGTAACTATTATTAAGGTACAGTTAAACACTATGGTAGTAAGCTAAACGTATTATCGTGTAGTTAGTAAGAAGTTCTTTTTAGAAAACAGCTTTATAACATCGCTACCGCGTTTTGGTGTCCTAATATCTATAGTAGAAGGGGGTAGTGTTAACGGCTGTTCGCGCACTACTACCTAACGAGAACCTAAGGGCTTCCTTACGCTCTTAGGGTATAAGCCTATTACCTTCCACCTAAATCGGATGCACTGCTCTCAAAGGCTGATTTTACGTACTTTTGTATAAAATTCGAGAAACTTAGCCTTCCTAAGCTTTGTTTTATCTATCCAAGCCGTATATTCGCCAATAAAGCGCCGATACGCCGCCTTCAGACTTAAGAAACAGCCCAAATCTAAAGGCTAGAGTAGATGTGAAGTATAAGCAGGGAAAAAGAGTAAGTAGACATTATTTAAGTAATATATAGTTATAAATTCGTCTAAAGTATAACTACCATGGCTATTAACAATAAGTAACCGTGCCTTAAAGGGATTATCAGGCTTAGTCTGTAGTAAAAACACCTTTTCTAGCCACTCGACAGCGATGTCATTACTCGTCTATCCATTTTACGAAAAGGTAACATGCCAGCCTAGGTTCTAAGCTAAAAACTCCTTCTTAAACCACTACTCCTGGATGCTCTTAGCCTTAAAGATAATAAGGGGGTCTAGAGCAACGCTAAGCGCAGAGATATACTCTACTATAGAGGTCTAAGTGTAGATATTTATTATCTTAACTAGTATAGCGTTTAGGCTCTCCTGTAAGGAGCTTATAACAAGCCTATTAATACCCTAGCCCTCTATAATACCGCCCTCGTCGGCATTATACCTGCGCCAGGGGGGAATCCAGCTTACTATTTTATACAGGTTAAACAAGTGCCTAATATTTTCTAGAGTAGCCTTATTTACGCGTTCCTAGCTAGTCCAGCGACCTAACTTTAACTTAATAGCAAGGTGGCGTTATATAAAGTAACTAGTCTACTTCTTCCCTAGGTTCTTATAGTTACCCTATTACTTAAAAATAATAATTATAATAGCCCGTACTTGCGCGTGCGTTAGCGCATAACTAAAGGCCTCTTACTAAAGAATCTATTTTTCTAGAAGCTCTTCTTAAATAGTTATAAGCTATTATTCACCATCGTGAGCGTACTAATAGGGTTAGGCACTATTAAAGCGGCCGCGAAGAGTATTACGTAAGACCCCGTATTAGGTAATAATAGTAGCTAAAGCGACCCTAGATTTAAGGTCTATAAGCGCATTCTAGATATCTTCTTCTATATATCTAGCTATTTAAAGGCAGCGAAAATAGTGCAAAAAATATTTTTAAAATTAGCAAAGAATTAAGTTATTTAAAGTTAATATTTAGTCGTGGTATATAGTGGGGGGCGAGGTTGCAAGGCTATTAGAAACTATAGGGTATTAGAAACTAGGGTGCCTAACTTATATCTTACCTTACACGTTCGCACGCCAACCATCCAGAACTTAACCTATTAAAGAAAGCGCGGATACTACTAAGTAACAAGCTTATACTTAAGTGTCCTATAGACCTAGACTCGCCTAACTTTTAGTTACTACCTACCAACCGGCTTGCTCTACTACACCTCCCTATATATAAAGGGCTATTATATCTAAAGTACACCTATACTTGCACAGTAGCAAGAGTGCTAATAAAACACTTTAATAATAAATATACTACTTACAAGCGTGCCCTAGAATATTAACCTAAGGCTACTATAGGATCTACTCCTTAGTAAAAAAATGTTTCGTGCCAGCGGCTATTTAAATAAGAACCTAACTATAGCTACTTTATTATTATCCCGCATGTAAAAGATATAAAAAATAAAAAAGTATAGAGTTACTAGAAGATAGTAGTAATATTATTTAAGGCGGAGTACATACGCGCGTAAATTAATAAGGCCCTTAAAAAAAAATAAGAGAAGCATGCGCTAAAGAACGTAATTCTAAATAATACTACGATAATAAAAGTCTCGCCTTAGCTAGAAATAACACGATGGCTAAAATATCTTTAAGGTTACTCTTTTAATAACGTTACTTTATTAGTAACTCCTGCTAATCCCGTATTAGAGCCGCTTCTTACTAAATTCTTAAATAGCCTAGACTATATTATAGAAGAAGCGCATCGCTCTATCTAAAATAATAAGGTTAATATCTTTAACTAGGCGCGCATTAATAGCTTTATCTAGCAGTAATAAGCCTTTAACTAACTACTACTAACTAAACTTCGCGACTCGACGTATTAGAACTATAAGTAGGTGTTTAAGAGGTTAATCTACTTTGCCTATTAAACTATTTAGCTAGAAAACCGTATCGCGCTTGCCCACCGTCTAACGACCTCCTAGCTTAGGCACCTTAATTGGATAATAGGTATTAGTAAGGAGCTTGTAAAGCTAAAGCAGGGCTAAACAGGCGAGGAGGGCGTTAAACTAAACCCTAAAGCTATTTAAAGGCTACTAGAAGCCTAACTTAATTAAGCTTACCTTTATTTCTGCATTACCTTGCTCGATCACACGTTAAAAGGGGACCTCTTTAAAAGCACGATAGTTAGGTTCCTTACCACGCTGGCTATAGACCCTAAGAAAAAGATACTCTAAGACACTTCCTACTTTACGTCTAACCTATCTGTGTTCGTTAAGATATCGCAGATGCTTATTATCTAAATGTTAGTACTAATGGCAAAGGAAGAACGGGTCGAACATCTAATAAACATACCTAATAAAATATAGGATTAGTTTATAATTTATAAAAGTTAGTCCTTATTTAACTAGGTGCTTCGATTGCGGGCGTACGGTAAAAAGATTAGAAATAATTCTACGAGTCTAGGGTATATCTATTAGTCCGATAACTATAAGCGACTCACTTATAAGTAGCTAGAGTTAAACGTAGCTAATTTAAAGAAGTTTATTACCACGCAAGTAGCGCTAGCGCAGGCTAAGCTTAAGCGGCTCTTCCTAGTATACGATAATAAGAAGCGGGAAGACGTAATGCTTACCTTTAAACTACGCGACTTACAGGACAACCTAATAAAAAGTACTAAAGGTTAGAGTTTCCGCAAGGATCCTCGTAATAGGGATATATTACTAGAGGGAGGACGCTAGATACTTAATCGCGTATTAGAATCTAATATACTACGCGCCGAATTCGTGGAGTTGCGTAAGAAAGACTTAAAGGTTATATAGAAAGCACCTATAGCAAAGAGATATATCTTAAAGGTTAATTTATTCCTTAAACAACTCCTACTTCTTATTTATATAACTATAGGCTAGCCTGCTCGAGGAACGGAGATCCTTAGCTTACAACACTATAACATGGTAAATAGGCACTATTAAAATATTTTTATTAAAGATAGTTTAGTAAGCATAGTAGCTGCGTATTATAAGGGTTATAATATTATTAGGTCTACGAAAATTATCTACTATTACCTACCTAGAAAAGTTAGCGAACTCGTTATTTACTATTTATAGTTTATCTTACTATTCTAGAAAAAGCTAGATGCACTCGTGTAGGTAGACAAGACACTACTACTACCTTTTCTATAGTTAAAAAGCAATATAACTACCTAGGATAGTGCCTAGTTAACACGCGTATTAAAAGAAGAGGCGCGGATACACTTATAAATAAATCTAAATATTACCTACTACTGGCACGCAGCCATTGCTATATCCCGTATATATCTAAAGTATGGCGGATTTAAGTAGGACTATAGAATTAAAGAGAAGAAAGTAAATAATTAGGCAAGCTATACAACGTGGATCGCAGGCACTATATATACTTAAGGATTAAAAGAGGCTCCTAGGGTAATAAAAGCTAAAAGAGCCAAGTATTAAAATATAAGTTAAGAGTAGTATAGCTTCCTTAGATTTCGCGCGTATATACCCTAACGTAAGCAGCCAGCGTTGTTTAAATCGTCTAACGAGGAAGAAAAGGGGTTGTATTATAAGAAAAAGCCACGATATAGCTAGGTTAAGTAAATAATATTTCGCTATCTCTCCACCCTAGGAAAAGGTGTACATGTTACGTACATAACGCTAGATAGTTAGTAATAGTACTAGTGCTACTAGCCACTACCCTTCTCTCGCGTAGAAGAGCCCTACGTACTAGTTTACCTAGCAGTAGTACGAGGCGTAGGAGGTATTAGTAAAGGTAGTAAAAGGAGCAATAGAGGAGGAAGAGAAGGAAGAAATAAAAGAAATAAGAAATAAAAATATAGATAAGGCAATAATAGATAACGCAGATAGTACGGTGGGGGAGATAGAGGCCAAGCAGGAGGTAAAGAAGAGTAGAATTATAGGTAAGCGTAAAGCGTTATAAAGTATTAAAAAATCGTGTTTAGCGTTTTGCGTCGTATTATTAAGCTAGTCTATTACCTATAAAGAGTACGATAGCCCGTTAGTGTGTGCATTAGCCGTGTTAGGGGTAAAGGAGGATAGGTAAAAGGGCGCTAAGCAGTACCTGCCTATTTTATTAGCTATTATTAAGTTACCTAGTTTATAGTAGTGTAGCAGGCGTTAGAATTATTAAATTCATTTATAGGAGATAACATGAATAGTAATAGCGCGTACGAGAGCGATGGGGACAGCACTTAGTAATAGGGCTAACTAAAAGGGTATTTATAGCACGTCTAGCAAATAATAAATAAGTTTATAGTGCGTAATAGCTACAGCCCCATGCAGTGGATGTTAGATTTACGAACGTATAGGTTAAAGATCTATTATAATACAACGTTACGCGGCCACGTGGAGTAGGTAGGGCAGGACGAGTTATTATATAAGGAGCTATAGTTTACTATGGCCTAGTTCCATAGCATGGTGCACGGGTTAAGGGAAGAGAGTTAGTAGTTATTAATAAAGGATTTATTATTTAGTAATAGCCCGTCCGCTAAGCCTATCCCTAATATCCTGTAGGAGAGTTTACGCAATAATCTAACTAATAAGTAACTAAGGTAGAATTTTTTAAAAGACTAGCGCACTCGCATGCCCGTAAATAAGGAGTAATAGTTATATAAGTAGGTTAGTTAGGACGCCTAAATTAGGGACTAGTTCATAAAGCTAGGCACCCGTTCGGGCGTTAACTAGCAAGAGGTTAGGTAGTATATAGACTAAGTGGTTATATTTAGGGAGAAGTTAATCGCGTTAATACATATTATAGGTAGATAGCTAGCCAGGAGGCCTAAGATTATAAGTATCCAGTATAGCAACACGGTTAAAGGGGCCCACTATAATATATTCGTTAAGAACGGCAAGGTGGTATTTATAATAAGATACTATAAAGGGTATGCCGTTAGAAGTAATATTAAGATTATTTACTAGTATTTCCCGCGCGAGGTGGGCGAGTTAGTAGTATATTATATATAGCTAGTGTTACTATTCTAGCAGTAGATAGAGGTAATAGTATAGTAAAAGGAGGCGATTTTATTATATATATAGCTAGCCAACCCTAACGGGCGCAAGTAGACGACGGACCAGTTATAAAAGGTATTAAAACGCGAGACCAGCGTTAGATTAGGCTAGCTATTAATAATTACTACGTACCGTGAGATTACTATTAGCATTAGTTAACGGTTTTTACGCGGGGCCACGGTATTTTAGCTAAAAGAAGGAGAGGAAAGCAAGTCATAGAATAAAGAGAATATAGTAAAGTTAGTAATAAATTTATAGGCTAGGCACACGGCGCACGTGGCAGGTATAGTATACGTATAAGATATTATAGAGTAGGCCAGGGCCGTAGTAGATAGGTAATAGTAGTTTCGGATGTTAAGTACGGACTAGTATTAGTTTTTAGGGTTTCTACCTAATAGTAGCGAGGAGGATAGGTGCAGGAAGCGGAAGAGGACGCCATTTAAGAGTAAAATAAATAAAGCTAGGATTAATTAATAGGGAAGGTTAAGGAAAATAGACACAACTAAGTAGTTATAAAGGATGGCAGGCAAGACGGCAACGTTTTAAAGCGTGTAGTAAGAGGCGATAGATGCCATTATAGGCAGAGAGAGCCTCGTAGTGGCGGTAATACTAATAGGGGTAAGTAAGAGTATATTATTTATGTTGCTAGCGTAGGCTAAGCAGGGCGGCACGACTATTATTATTATTTTATTAATTATATTATAAGGCGATATAATATAGTAGTGTAGGAAGCTAGAAATATTATATATAGCGTAGGAGAGCCGGCGCCCGCCCGACGCAGCCATAATAGTATTAGTAACCCCTAAGTTAATAGTTACGTAGGGGTTTACTACCTTCGTGAACTATTTAAGAGTAACACGATAGTTAGACTAGATTATAATTAATAAGTGCCACGTAGTATTAAACCGGCGGTACACGTTCTACAAGTAGATATAGTAGTTAGGCAAGTTAGTAGCCACTAAGACGCAGATAGTGTTATTAATAGTAACGTTACTACTAAGCAAGGAGGATAAGTTATTCTAGTAGATATATTTTAATCCTAACTAGGTTAAGGTGTTCTAGGTAAAGACGGCGCGGACGAACGTAGTATACTAAGTAATTAAGGTAAAAAGGGTAGTAAAGAAGTAAGAGGTAGAGGAAATAGTATTAGGCGTAGTGTAATAAAAGTTACGTAAGTATAGGCAAGGTAAGGTAGTAATATATAATAATTTAGTGCGTAAGATTAAGGCGTTAGCGTAGTAATTAGGGTGCCATGCGTATTACTATAATACTATTAGCAAGACAAGTATATTAGAAAATTTTACGTCTAGTAGAAGGTAAGTAATTATTACTATAAGCGCGTTAGGCATAGGCGTTAATATCCCTAATATTTAGTGTATTGTCTATATTAATTAGCTATTTTCTATATTGGATTACGCGCAAGAGAGTAACTAGGTAAAATAAGATAGGGCACGGAGTAAGGTAGTTATAATTATATAGGAAGGGGCCTAGTAAGTGGCTAAAAATAAGTAAAAGGAAAAGGAGCATGCGTTAGTGTAAGCGTTAGCAGGAAAAGGTAAGATGGTAACGTGTAGGCAGGTAGTGTTAGGTGAGTATTTAAATTATAGAGAAGTAGAGCGGGTAGGGTGTAAAAAAGAGGAAGAGAAAAGTAATATTTATAAAGAAGGCAAGGAGACAAAAGAGGAGGAAAGTAAGGGGGGTAGCGGCGGGGATAGTAGTAATAAAGAAGAGATAGACGTGGTCGAAGTAGAGAGGGAGAGGGAGAGGAAGAGAGAGAGGGAGAGGGAAAAGAAGAGGGAAAGGGAGAGAGAGAGGGAGAGGAAAAGGAAGAGAGAGAGAGAGAGGGAAAGAGAGGTAGAGAGGAAAGCGGTATAGCGTGCGTTTTAGTAGTAAGAGTAAACACGATAGGGTCTATAGTAAAGGTTTATATAGGACTAGCAGGAGGCGTACGCTAGTATAAAATAATTATATAGTTAGTTAGCGTAGTAGGTAAATTAGTGCGGGATATATAAAGGTGCAGGCGACGGATAGAGCGCACACGATATTTAGGGTTATTAGCGGGTAGAGAGCCTGGCAGCAAAGGAGATAATTAAAAAAATAGAGTAGTAAATCTAGTTTAAGCCATATTTAGGTTGTTTTTAGTGCGGGGTGCCGCAGGAGATATGCCATTAATAGGAGGAGAACGAACGGGGGCGTTATTAGCGGGTAGTAGGCGGTAAATGCTAGTATTATGGCGTTTTAGTAGCTAGATTAATAGGGATCGTGCATGAGAGCGAGGATTCCGTTAGGAACTATTAGGTTAATTAATTAGTACGTAAAGGTGTTAATAGATCGTCTATAGATAGGTTAGTTTAATATTTAGGGACAAAGCAGGCGTTTGATCCGGTAGAAAGTAACTATTTAGTAGCCAAGTTTTATTAAATTACCCGATTATTAGGAGAGTAGGCGTATAGGAGGTAGGATAGATAAGGTTTATTAGTTTTATATATATATTTCGACTAAGTATTATTAGTTTCGTATAAAGTAGACTGAATAAAAAGAGTAAAAAAGTATTATAATAATAATAAGTTATAAATAAATAACAGTAAAATAAATAGTAAAAGAAAAAGAAAAAAGTAGGGAGGTAAAGTAAATAATATTATGTAGAATAGAAAATAGAGAAGAATAGAAAAGAGATTAAGAAAAAAAAATATAGTATTAATAATTAATTTATAAATAAAGTAAATAGTAACATAGTAATATAGTAAAAATAATAGGTTATTAATAAAATAAATAGGTTTATAGTTGAAAATAATAAGAAGGATATATAATTTAAATAATAGTATAATAATAAAGGTAAAGTATTACAAAAAGAAAATTTAAATAAAGAAAAAATTTAATAAAGTTTATATAAAAAGGTAAGAAAAAAAAGGAGAGCAAGGAGTATAAAATAATATTAAAATATAAACGTAGAAAGAAGTAAGGAATAATAATAAAAAATTATATAACAAAATAA
>ML976659.1:1599618-1612603 GCA_010015655.1 Bimuria novae-zelandiae CBS 107.79
ATATATATAAAATAAGAAGTTATAAAAGAGTAATAAAATATAGTTAATAATATAAGAAAGGTGAAAGGGAAAGAAGTTTTTTATATTTAAATATAGTTAATATTGAGAATATGTGGGTTTATTCTAGGTTAGTGGAAGGAAGGGCCGTAGTGCCTACTATATAAGGGAGGCACGGCTAACTATAGCGTCCTCGTTACTATTTACACGGAAGAGGAATAACATAATAAGATAGTTAATATAATACGTTATAGCTACCCCGCCTTGTCCCTCGTCCTACTTAGTTATCTATGGTAGTTATGCTACTAGAGGGACCTTAATTTAATAGGTTATAAGCTTAGTTGCTAAAACTAACGTTATTATTTTAATCCCACCAGAGTCGCGCAGGACTTAGATTTAAGAAGAAATTAAATTACTACTAAGGTTGCGAAGGACTTAGCTATAATTCGCGAAAGGAATTAAACACCTACTAGAGTCGCGAGGACTTAGATTTAAGCAGGAATTAAATATAATTACTAGAAGCTATGTGCAACGCGGTTAATACGTAACACATCTACTTATTTTCTTTACGCCTAAGAACCAATAATAACTACCTTACCTATAGCATATTATTCGCAAATATCGCCCGTATTATCTATATCGCTGGTATTATTGGCACCGCTAGCACTGCCTGCCTGCCTTACCTACCTTACCGTCCGCATTGCCTCTACCGCCTGTAACCGGCACGTGTGAGTCTCGTTACACCCAAACACACGATGGCTAAAGAGAGGGAAGAATAGAAGATTCCTAAGCTTATAGCTAAGAATTATAATGCTTGGTTCCGCCGGAATAAAATTAAGCTAAGAGGAAAGAGAGTTTTTTACGTATACGAAAAGAGCCTAGAGGAACACTATAAAATTACTATAGCTAGAGATCTGTTAGATACTATAAAAGGACTAGATATTATAAACAACACTACTAAGGCCCGCATTAATATCGATAAGAGAGATAAGTACTTAGAGGACGAAGCCACTATAATTAACCTCTAATTTAGATCCCTTAGTAATAATAACTAGGCCCTTATTAATAAGTACGACACTACTTTCTAGTTCTAGTCTTACTTACGCAAGAAGTACACCTAAACTAACGCTATAGCTACTAACATGTATATAACTAGAATCTAGACATTTATATTTAATTCTAAGAGCACGATTGTTAGATTATGGGAAAAGCTAAAGGATTACTAACGTAAGCTTGTATTAACAGACGCTAATACTAATAGAGCCTATAAAGACTTAGTACTACTACTTATCCTTACAAGATTACTCCTAATAAGGTTTAAGACTATAATTAACACCTTAAACGCCTAGCTTAACCTTACTGTTAAATAAAAGCTTAAGTTCCTGGAAGAGAAGGAGGTCTGAGACTAGTAAAACGCTAACAAGCAAGCTCTTCTAGTATTTAGGAAAGCCCACAAGTATATTCCGCCGCATAAACGAGGCAGTAGGGACCTGTTACTAAACTCTAAACTAAGTCCTACGCTTGTTATTAAGTGCTACCTCTGCGATAAACCTTATTACATTTAAGACTGTTTAAAACTAGTAAAGGCTCGAAAGCTCCTGAGAGAATACGAAGCTAAGAGGGAAAAGAAAAAGAAGAAGAAGTCCTTTATAAAGCTGCCTAAGCTACTTATTAAGCCCAGGAAACTTAATAACAAGACTAGCAAAGTATATAGAGCCAAAGAAGTTAGGTTAGAGTTAGAGCTAGAGATATTAACTAATACCTTAGACTTAGAAGACGAGGAAATTAAGATATATTATCTTTCTAAAGACATCCTTAGTAAGGCCTCTCTATCTACCTAGACTGGCGACACTGGCGCCTCCTTACACATGTCTAACTAACCCTCGCTATTTAGACGAATAATTAAGATTAAGCGGAGACTCGTTTAGGTTAGAGGGGGAGAATTACACGCAGACTAGAAAGAAGAAGCCTAAATAGTTTATAAGGATAAATCTTTAACATGGCTTTTAGATGTACTGCTAGTACCTAACCTCGGGGTTAATTTACTATTAGGGAGACGAATTTGTGCAGTAGGCCTAAAGGGTCGTTTGAATTCCTATACACTATCCTTTAAATTAGGGAAGAAGACGATTATTAAAGCAACTATAAATAATAGCCTCTACGTAGTGTTATATATTGTAGATAGATACAAAGAAATAGCATTTCCAGGCACAGAACGCTATGCACTAACCCTAGATACAGAAGTCCTTTACACACTAGCTAATTCCGAACTCGAGGCTAGTAAAAAGGAGAGATACTTACTATACCATAGACGCTTTGCACACCTGGGACCCGCAAAGATTACTAAACTCTACGAAGTCATAACTCTCTAAAAGAAGATTTAAGTCCTAGTAAAGAAAGAAATCTGCGAAGTCTGCGCCTTAATAAAGATAAGGAATAGCATCCCTAATTAGCTATAAGATTACAAAGCTAAGAAGCTAGCCCTAGTATAGTTTAACGTTATAGGACCCTTTTTAACATCCCTATAAGGCAATCGATGGTTTCTCCTTATTATTAATAGCTACACGCGGAAGAACTAGGTTATCCCGATAAAGCAAAAGGGAGACGCACAAAAGGAACTTAGAGTCTAAAAGACCTTTATTAAATATTAGACTAATAAGAAAGTTAAAGTTATCGGGACTAACAACACTCTAGAACTCTTATAACAAGTTAAGGAATAAAGAATTACACAAGGAGTTAAACTGTAGCCTACCACAATTACATTATTATATTAGAATAGACTAGCTAAGCGGAATATCTAAACTATAGAAGCTAATATAAGAGTAATGCTTAAGGACGCTGATTTGCCAATCGAATTCTAGGACAAAGCTATGGAAGCTAACACGTATATACGAAACTACACTAATACAGGACCTATAATTAATAGTAAGCGAGTTAGTCCTGAAGAGGCTTTTACAGGAAAGACGCTATCTATTAATTACATTTATGTATAGGGGAGCAAGTGCTACTCCTACATCCATCCTAAGATAATTCTAGCAGATTAACAACACGACAAGCTTATAGACTACGGCAGAGTTAGAGTATTTATAAAATATTCTAAGATAATAAATAAGCAGTTTAAGTTCTACTCGCTAGAACTAGGATATATCTTAAGATTAAGTTATATATTAGTAGATAAACATATACCTAGAGGGAGAGTCGAACTACGGTTACGGAACATTCTAGCTAGATTACAAGGAACACTAAATACTATGCCAGACTAAAAACTAAGAGGAAGACTAAGGAAAGATCCTACTTCTACTAAAATAATTACTACTTAACTAGATCCTACTTAACTAGCTCGCGCTTAACTAACTCCTGCAGAACCAACTCCTGTAGAACCAACTCCTATAGAACCGACTCCTATAGAACTGACTTCTGCAGATCCTATAGAATAAGCTACTATAGAATAGATAGAACTATTAACTATAAACGAGATAGAACCACCTCCTGTAGAATAAGTAGAACTAACTCCTAAGCTAATTAAGCGTGGAAGAGGAAGACTAAGGAAGCTAACTATCGCTCCTTTTACTACTATCTTACAAGATAAGCGAGTACCGGATCTAACGACTAAAGAACCTAAGGAACTAGCTTAATCCTTGCCAAAAGCTTTAAAATACTTTATAAGATAGTCTAAACACAAGAGATCTAGAGGAGACACTATTAAGGATAAAAGACTCTATAAGATTATTAAAGCTATACTCGTACAAGTTAATTTTACGAATAAAGAAATAGACAGAGAAGCCTAGATCTTTAAGAAAGCCTTTCTAGTAACTAAGATTATAGGAATTCCGATCCCCCAGACATATTAACAAGCTATAAACGACCTAAAGTACGGAAATTAATAGAAAGCAGTAGTGCTGGAGGAGATAATCTCGCTAATAAAAAACAAAACCTAGGAAGAAGTTTTACGGCTAAAAGACGCCAATATAGTTAATTTAAAGTGGGTTTTTACAATTAAAACTAAGCCAAACAGAATAGTTAAATAATTTAAAGCGCGCCTAGTAGCACGTGGTTTTACCTAAGTATATGGAATTAACTATAATAAGACCTTTGCACCCACTATCCGTATAAATACCTTACGTCTATTTCTGGCCACTATCGCAGCAGAAGACTTGGAATGTTTCTATTATAATATTAAGAATACGTTTACTAAATCTCACCTTAAAAAACAGATTCTCCTTAAGCAACCTAAAGGAGTTCGTGTTAAAAAAGGATATATTCTAAAAGTGCTTTAAAGCCTATACGGACTAAAGCAGGCTGCTTGCGACTAAAACCTATTAATAAAGAAAGAGCTTCTTATATAGGGGTTTATATAAAGCCTTATAGACCCTTGCATGTTTGTCCATAAGGAGAGAAATATTTAAATCCTAGTCTACGTTAACGACGTTCTTGCAGCGGCAAAGGAGTAATCCCAAACTTAGTAGTTCTAAAAGAAGCTTTCTAGATAATTTAACGCCAAGAACCTAGGGGAGGTATATAAGGTCCTTAGAGTGCAAGTTACAAGAAATAGAAAGTACTATATAATTTTTCTTAACTAAGAGTAATATCTGCGCATAGTACTTAATAAGTTTAGAATATTAAGTAAGAAGTACAAGGATAAGAAAATCCTATCTACTAATTACACTTTATTTAGACTAGCTATAGACAACGACAATTAGATTAACATAACGGAGTACTAGCAAGGAATTGGAAGTCTAATGTTCGCTATAGTACTTACACGTCTAGATATTGCATTTACCCTTAGAAAGCTAAGCCAATACATGAATAATCTAGCAGAACACTATGGCCATGCATTAAAGAACCTACTACGGTACCTAAGGTTAATAGTTATAATAAAACTACGCTACGGACTAGGGGGAGCACACTTATAGTTTATTATCTACTTAGACGCTAACTAGGCAAGCGATACTATAGACTAAAAGAGCGTCTTAGGTAGCACTACGATGTTCTATAGAGGTCTAATCTCATGGTTAAGTAAGAAGTAACGATTAGTTGTAATATTAAGCTCCGAGTCCGAATACATTACACTTTTAATATGCTATAAGCAAGGCTAGTAGATTGCCTAAGTATTTAGGGATCTTAGATTCCTAAAGTACATTAGAAAAGACACTAACAAGGTTTAGATATTAGGAGACAACCAGGGCGCCATCGCACTTATAAAGAACCCTTACCTCCACGAAAGATTAAAACACATTGACGTTTATTATTACTTTGTTTAGGACATAGTAAAATAAGGTAAACTTAAGGTGGCTTACGTGCTAACTACTAACATAGTTACTAATAGAATAATAAAGCCGTTACAGCGAGTCGTATTTAAGAGATTTAAAAACCAACTTAGAGTTGTCTACGGACTAGACCTGTCTTGAGGGGGAGTGTTAAGAATATGTGGGTTCATTCTAGGTTAGTGGAAGGAAGGGCCGTAGTGCCTACTATATAAGGGAGGCACGGCTAACTGTAGCGTCCTTATTACTATTTACACGAAAGAGGAATAACATAATAGGATAGTTAATATAATACGTTATAGCCACCCCGCCTTATCCCTCCTCCTACTTGGTTATCCATGGTAGTCATGCTACCAGAGGGACCTTGATTCAATAGTTAATAATATAAGAAAGGTGAAAGGGAAAGAAGTTTTTTATATTTAAATATAAGGTAATAAAAGAAGATTTTATAAAAAAAAATAAAAATTAATTAATTTATAATAATATTAATATTAAAAACAAAAGTAAATGAAATAAAATAATAAAGGGGAAGAGAAAGAGTACGTAGGTAAAAATATAATAAATATAATTATAAAATAAAAAATAAGAAAATAGAGGGTTAAAAATAAATTAAGTATTAATTAAATAAAAAAAGAGGTAGGATTAATATAAGTAAATAGTAATACGTTATAAAATATAAAACAAAGTTAAATAGGAAATAAATAACTAGTAATTTATTTACAAATGTAGAGTAATAGCTAAAAATAGATAAGAAAAAAAAATTATAAATAAAGAGCGTAAAATAAAATAATGGTTAAGAAAAAATATATTTTAGTAAAATTATAAGAAGAAAATAATAAATAGTACATAAGAAAAAGTAAATAAATAATATTAATATGAAAAAAAAGAATATAATAATAAAGTAGTAAAAAGAAAATAAACCAAAATAGAAAATTATATTAAAAAATATAGAATATAATAGAGATATTATAATAAGAAGAGAAAAAGTAATTTATAGTTTTATAAAAAAGGTTATTAAAAAAGAAAAGAAAAAGTTATATAGTATAGTATATATTAGAAAAATTAGTAGTTTATTATAAAAATATTTTTATAATAGTATAAAAAAAAGAAGAAATTAAAAAATAGAAATATTAAAAATAGTAGTAATAAGTATAATAAGTAAATAATAAAATAAAAGTATATTTATATATTAGAAAAATTAACATATAAGGTATAAGTAGTAAAGTAAAGGGAATTTTAAATTAAATTAAATTAAATTTTAATAATAAGGTAAGAAAAGAATATTACAATTATAATTAATAATATAAATAGTTACAAAAGTAAGAGTATTAAGCATTAGGGATTATAAGTAAGAAAAAAATTAAAATTTTAAAATATTAAAGAGCTAGAGATAATAAAAATTATAAAATTAAAATTATAAATATATAAAGAGTTAGTATTATAGATATAATTAGGGTTAGGATTATATATTAGGGTTAGGGTTATACAAAATTAGGGTTAAGAAATTAGAGTGTTAAGATTATAAAAAATAAAATTTATAAAATTAGGGTTATAAAAGATTATGTAATTAGAATAACCAGTTCGTTGTAAAAGAAGTGGATGGTTAGGGTGGGTTAGCATAGTATGCCAGTAAAGTTAAGGTACCTAATATAGTAATTCGCCCCATTCCTAAGTTGCCCGTGTTTATAGATAGATTATTATATTAATTAAAACCAGAAAAGTGCTAACAGGTATTCAAGAGCAGTTAGTTAGTACGAAAGCACTAGTAAATTATTTATAGTTAGTCTATAAGACGGAAAAAGGGACGTCTAAGCCTAGTAGTAAAAAAAAAATCTAATAACGCATTAAACAGGCGTGCAAGGCCGTTTATTACAAGTAATTATTAGTATAGGGCCCTAGTTTGCAGTATTTCGAGGTATTAAATAAGGCTAATACGGTGCCCGCTAATAAAGAGACGGCATAGTAATAATTACGCTAAGAGATAAAGGAAGTATAAGCGCGCGTGTAAGACACTACCTATAATATAATTTAGAACGGTAAGCGAGACGAGGTCAACCCGTAATTAAAGCAAACCTAGTAGATACTATATTTAAAGAAATTATAGAGGCCTAATTTATTAGCGTGTATTAAGCAGCCCGTGGCCAATAGCAACCCGCCCAAACCCGTAAAGGCAGTAATATAGGCAGCCATAAATAAATTGGCACGATATAGCTAAAAGTTAGTTATTTACCGTATTAGCGTATTTGTGCAGTTAGAGGCCATTCGCACGGAGAAGTATTAGATATTATTCTAGCCATTATAACTATATATAAACAAGGCGTTAATTATTACGCACGTCTAACTATAGTAATAAATATTAATATTTTTCGTACGCACCTAGCAGGAGCATATATAAGAAAGCCTAAAGTACTATTTCACGCGCGAGTAGAAATAGGCGTGGAATATATTTATATAGGCAGCCAGTAGGGAGGACGAGAAGGATAAAGGAATTAACAGAATAAAAGTAGATAAGAAAGAAGAAGGGGAAAAATAAAAATAAGAATAAGATAAGAAAGAAAGAGAGGGAGAAGAAAAAATAAAAGAAATAAAGGAGAATCCTATATTATCCCCTATTTAGTAGGCGTGTTTATAGTTTTGCATCGCGTTATTAGACTATTCTAACCCAGGGCTGTAACTGGAGTCAGGGCTAAGTCCAGTTTTGTAGTTAACTTTGTTAGGGATAGAATATCCGCGCTAGGCCAATTCCTGTGCGTATATTTTATCACGTAGGCTAAGTCTAGTAAATACTTACTCGCCGGTCCAGTTAGGTTCCCATAGGCTAATTAACCCAAAATTTGGGCTATAGATTCAGCACGTTAAGTTACACGTCCTAGCCAATTTGCAGCGCTAGAAACTATATAGTTATAGGTGTTAGGGTTACGCGTTAGGGTTAGGGTAAACATAATAAGGCGGCGATTAGACACCAGAGGCGGCTCTAAAATAGAGGCTAACACGTAGCACAAGCAAAGACGCGTTAAGTCGCGAAGAATTCCACGCGTTAAAAAGGCCATATATTGTAATAGGGACCTATTATTAGGACCCACCCGCAGCAGCGTCGAGCCCACTATTATGGCGAAGAGCAGCATCGCAAGCGAGTATTTTAAACATTTACCTAAGTATTTATTAGTGATATGCAAAGAATGCAGGTACGGGGTTTTACCTAGCCAGGCCAAAAGCCATTTATAGCGTGTCTACCAGCTTAGTAGCAAGGAAGCGTAGCTGGTAGCAGATAAGCTTAGTAATTAGGCTAGTTTAATATAGTATACCAGCGAGCTAGAGCCGCCCCGTTAGACCATTAAGCCTATTAGCCAGTTACTAGTGTATACGGACGGGTTGATGTGCCAATTAGATCCAGATCGATGTTACTAGATATTTCAAAGCAAAGAGATTATAAGAAAGCATTAGTAAAAGGTGCATAATTAGTTACCAGTAGGCAGAGGTGGTTATCCTAGTCGAATAAAGCGAAAGCGTATATAGTTACGCAATAAGTAGGGTTACAAAGCTATTTATTACCAGCGATTGTTCGCCCAAGGCGCCGGTTCGCAGTATTTCGAGGTCTACTAACCTAACTCCACCCCCGAACCCGTGGACGGCGAGGCCGGGTGGGCAAGCGTTGGCAGGAACATGGACAAGACGTGGGCCAACGTGTAAAAGCGGGCTAGGATAACAATCTAGAATAGCGCGCAGGATAAAGTAAATCCATAACTAGAGTAGACTAGGTAGATACCGTATTTAGTAGGCATAGAGCAGCCCGAATTATTAGTAAGCGTAAAAGAGCCTAAAGCTAAAGAGAAGCCTGTAGCAGCTGTTATATAAAAGGCTATAAATAAGTTAGCGTAGTTTAGCTAGGCGTTTGTTATCCACCGCACGGGGATATTCGTGCGATTAGAAGCGATCTAGACAAAGAAGCACTAAACGCGGTTCACGCTATTATAGCTATATATAGATAAGAAGGTAGTTAGCGACCATGCCTGGCTATAAAAGCAGATATTAATATTTTTTTAGTGGACGCAGTAAGCGCACGCGTAGAAGAGCCCTACGTACTAGTTTACCTAATAGTAGCGCAAGGCGTGGGAGGCTTTAGTAAAGGTGGCAGGAGGAGTAGCAAAGGCGAAAGAGGAGGAAGAGATAAAAGAAATAAGAGACAAAAAGGTAGATAAGGTAATAATAGATAACATAGACAGTGCGGTGGGGGAAATAGAGGCCAAGCAAAAGGCAAAGGAGGGTAAAATCATAGGCAAGCGCAAAGCGTTATTAAGTATTAAGAAATTATATTTAGCGTTTTACATCGCATTATTAAGCCAGTCCATTACCCGTAAAGAGTACGACAGCCTGTTAGTGTGTGTATTAGTCATATTAGGAGTAAAGGAGGACGGGTAGAAGGGCGCCGAATAGTACCCGCCTATTTTATTAGCTATTATTAAGGTTACCTAGTTTATAGTAGTGTAGCAGGCGTTAGAATTATTAAATACATTTATAAGAGATAATATAGACAGCGACAGCGCGTACAAGAGCGATGGGGACAGCACCTAGTAATAGGGCCGGCCAAAAGGGTATTTATAGCACGTTTAGTAAATAATGGATAGGTTTATGGTGCGCGATAGCCACAGCCCCATGTAGTAGATATTGGATTTGCGGACGTACGGGCTAAAGATCCATTATAACACGACGTTACGCAACCATGTAGAGTGGGTAGGGCAGGACAAGTTATTATATAAAGAGCTATAGTTTACCATAGCCTAGTTCCGCAGTATGGTGCACGGGTTAAGGGAGGAGAGTTAGTAATTATTAATAGAGGATTTATTATTTAGTAATGGCCTGTCCGCCAAGCCTATTTCTAGTATCCCGTAAGAGAGTTTGCGCGACAATTTAACTAATAAGTAATTAGGGTAAAATTTTTTAAAAGACCAGCGCACCTGCATGCCCGTAAACGGGGAGTAGTAGTTATATAAGTAGGTTAGTTAGGACGCCTAGATTAGGGACCAGTTTATAAAGCTAGGCACTTGTTCGGGCGTTAACCTATAAGAGGTTAAGCGGTACATAGACTAGGTAATTATATTTAGGGAGAAGTTGATTGCGTTAATATATATTATGGGTAGATAGTTAGTTAGAGGACCCGAGATTATAAGCATCTGGCACAGTAATATAGTTAAAGGGGGCCACCGTAATATATTTATCGAGGATAGTAAGGTAGTGTTTGTAATAAGATACTATAAAGGGTATACTATTAGTAGCAACGTTAAGATTATTTATTAGTATTTACCGCGCGAGGTGGGCGAGTTAGTAGTGTATTATATATGGCTGGTGTTGCCGTTCTAGCAGCGGATAAAGGCGATAGTGTAAAAGAAGGAGGCGATTTTATTATATATATAACCAGCCAACCCTAACAGGCGCAAGTAGACGACGGACTAATTATAAGAGGTGTTAAAACGCGAGACTAGCGTTAGATTAGGCTAGCTATTAATAATTACTACGTACTGTAAGATTACTATTAGTATTAGTTAACGGTTTTTGCGCGGGTCCGCGGCGTTTTAGCCAAAAAAAGGAAATAAAAGCAAGATATAGAATAAAGAGAACATGGCAGCGTTAGTAGTAAATTTATAGGCCGGGCACACGGCGCACGTGGCGGGTATAGTATACGCACGAGGCATTATAGAGTAGGCTAAAATAATAGTAAACAGGCGGCAGTAGTTTTAGATATTAAGTATAGATTAGCATTAATTTTTAGGGTTTCTACTAAATAGTAGCGAGGAGGATGGGTGCAGGAAGCAAAAGAGGGCGCTATTTAAGAGCAAGGCAAACGAGGCTAGGATGGATTAGTAGAGAAGGTTAAGAAAGATAGACACCGCTAAGTAGTTATAGAGGATAGTAGATAAGATAGCAACATTTTAAAGCGTGCAGCAAGAGGCGATTAATGCCATTATAGATAGAGAGAGCCCCGTGGTGGCGGTAATACTAATAGGGGCGGGCAAGAGCATGTTATTTATGTTACTAGCATGGGCCAAGTAGGGCGGCACGACTATTATTATTATTTCGTTAATTATATTACAAGGCAACATAATATAGTAGTGTAGGAAGCTGGGGATATTATATACAGCGTAAAAAAGCCAGTGCCCGCCTAACATAGTCGCGGTGGTGTTAGTAACGCCTAAGTTGGCTGTTACGCAGGGGTTTACCACATTTATAAACTATTTAAGAGTAATACGGTAGTTAGACTAGATTATAATTAACGAGTGCTATATTATGTTAAATCGGCGGTACACATTTCGTAAGTAAATATAGTAGTTAGGTAAGTTAGTAGCCGCAGAGATATAGATAGTGTTATTAACGGCAACGTTGCCGCCTAGCGAAGAGGATAAGTTATTCCGACAAATGCATTTTAATCCTAACTAGGTTAAGGTGTTCTAGGTAGAGACGGCGCGGACGAACGTGGCATACTAGGTAATTAAAGTAGGGAGGGCAGTAAAGAAGTAGGAGGTAGAGGGAATAATATTAGGCGTGGTACAATAGAAGTTACGCAGGTATAGGCAGGGTAAGGTAGTAATATATAGTAATTTAGTGCGTAAGGTTAAGGCGTTAGCGTAGTAGTTAGGGTGCCATGCGTATTATCACGACGCCGTTAGTAAGGTAAGTATATTAGAGAATTTTATATTAGGTAGTAAGTAAGTTATTATAGCCACGAGCGCGTTAGAGATAGGCATTAATATTCCTAATATCTAGTGTATCGTCCATATTAATTAGCCGTTTTCCGTGTTAGATTACGCGCAGGAGAGCGGCCGGGCAGAATAAAATAGGGCACGAAGCGAGGCGGTTATAATCGTGTAGAAAGGGGCACAGCAAGCGATTAAAGATAAGTAAGAAGAAAAGAAGCATGCGTTAGTGCGAGCGTTGGCAGAAGAAGGCAAGGCGGCAACGTATAGGCGGGTAGTGTTAGGCAGGTATTTAGATTATAGAGAAGTAGAGCGGGTAGGGTGCGAAGAGGGGGAAGAGAAATATAATATTTATAAAGGAGGCAAAGAGACAGAAGAGGAGGAGAGCAAGGAGGGTAGCGATAGGGATAGTAGTAATAGAGAAGAGATAAACGTGGTCGAAGCAAAGAGGAAGAGGAATAGGGAGACTAAAAGGGAAGTAGTATAGTGTGTGTTCTAGTAGTAGGAGTAGACACGATAGAGTCTATAGTAAAGGTTTATATAAGACTAGTAAGAGGCGTACGCTAGTATAGAATAGTTACGTAGTTAGTTAGCGTAGTAGGTAAATTAGTGCAGGATATATAAGGGTGCGGGCGACGAATAGAGCGTACACGACATTTAGTAATATTAGCGGGTAGAGAGCCAGTAGGCAAAAGAGCTAATTAAGAAGATAGAGTAGTAGATCTAGTACGAGCCGTATTTAGGTTATTTTTAGTGCGGGGTGCCACAGGAGATATGCCATTAATAAGAGGAGAACGGACAAGGGCGTTATCGGCAGGCAGTAGGCGGCGAATGCTAGTATTATAGCGTTTTAGTAGGTGGATTAATAGGGATCGTGCATGGCAGCGAGGATTCCGTTAGGAACTGTTAGGTTAATAGATTATTATGTAAGAGGGTTGATGGGTTAGGGTTAGGGTTAGGGTTAGGGTTAGGGTTAGGGTTAGGGTTAGGGTTAGGGTTAGGGTTAGGGTTAGGGTTAGGGTTAGGGTTAGGGTT